>LNAC01000385.1:1422108-1450817 GCA_002007465.1 Ailurus styani
CCTCCCCACTCCTTCCCCTGTTCCTCCCTCCTTACTCTCCCCTCCCCACCCCCTCATCCCCAGTCCCTCCCTCCTTTTCTTCCCTCCCACGAACCCCTCCCTCCGTTGGTAGTTTGCAGCCTGCTGTCTCCCTGGGGCATCCGTCCCTCCTGCAGCACACAGGGTCCCCATGGACAGCATTCTTTGCCTATCTTGTGTATTGACACACGCCAAATTCCTGAGGTGCTCAGTGCATATTTAACTAAGGAAGGAAGGAATTACTGGGGTCCCAAATCTGCCCCCAGGGCTCCTCTTCCTTCCCAAAGTCCCCGCATGTCCTACAGCCTGGGGGGGTCCTTAAAAGTCCTCTTGGCCTCCGTAGTTCCTGCCACTGACGTGGGAAACAAAGGCCGAAGGAAATGGAGATAAAATTAAATGTCCTTATAACCTGCAGCCCATTGACAAATATTTGAGGAGCACAGAGTATAACCGTCCTCCCAGAAACTCCCAACTGTCTTTATTGTTGATGCCTGGTAGAGGGAAGAACAGCTTTAACGTGACCATGGCAGGGCCTCCCGTATCCTGTGAGTCTTCTGTAGCATAAGAAAGCCCTTTTGGGATTTCCTTTACCTTCACTGCCCCCAGTCCCAAAGTATATAGTCAGCCCTGGGCAGCTGCTCCTTCTGCCCACGGGTCCTGTCCCTGGGCTGCAACAAAACCACGTGTTAGCACTGCAAATGGGTCAAGCATTCTTTCTTGGCTGGTGCCTCCGGACCCCAGCAACACTCCTCCCAAAACACATCGTCACCACCATGGGCTGCTCTAGACGCATCACTGGGGTGAGACAGCCACGGCGCTCTCGTGAGTGGGAGGCTGTGGTGCTTCCTGGTTGAGACGGACCGTCCACTAAACTATGACAATGGCGGTGCCTTGGGCCCAGCACCTGTGGCTGGAACCCACTCCTCATGTTCTGGGCAGGAGAGGCTCCAAGGACAGACCAGAAAGAAAGGTCTATCAAGGAAAGACTAAAAAGAGCAAGCTGAAGACACCGAAAGTCTTGTTTCTTTCTTTCTTTTCTTTTTCTTTTTTTGTTAGATGGGGGAGGGGCAGAGGGAGAGGGAGAATCTTACAGGCTCCGTGCCCAGTGTAGAGCCTGATGTGGGGCTTGATCTCACAAGCCTGAGATCATGGCCTGAGCCAAAATCAAGAGTTGGACCCTTAACCGACTGAGCCACCAGGCGCCCGAGGACACCAAAAATCTTGCTTGGTTTCTGCAGATATTAACGAGAATATCCCAGGGAGGGGTGCCTGGGTGGCTCCGTGGGTTAAGTGTCTGCCTTCAGATCAGGTCAGGATCCCAGGATCCAAGGATGGAGCCTGCCTGGCGTCCCTGCTTGGCTGGGAGCCTGCTTCACCCTCTTCCCCTGCCCCTCCCCTCTGCTCCTGCTCTCTTGGTCTCTCCATCACTCTGTCTCCCTCAAATAAATATTTGAGAGCTGCCCAGGCAAGCCCAATAAATAAAAAATCTTAAAAAAAAAAAGTCCTTATGTTCTTTGGGAATTAAGACATACAAGCTCTGAAAAATGTTGTTAGTGAGAGCCCGTCTGGATACGGACGTGGAGGGGAATGGTTTTCAATTGTACCCCAGTGGGAGGGGACCCAGGACGGTGCTGGATGTGCCCAGACTTCCATGTGCTTGGAAATTCTGCTGCGAAGCAGGCAGAAGAGAATAGAGCCCTAGTCCATTGTGTTTCGGTCCACGCCCCGTCTGCTTATCTTTCCCATACTTGGCTCTGCTGGGCTCCTTCTCTCTTCCTCCTTCCTTTTTTACTCCCTGAGTTGGGTCCTGGGATTGAGTCCCGCATCGGGCTCCCTGCTCAGCCAGGAGTCTCCTTCTCCCTCTGCCCCTCCCCGCCACTCCTGTGCGCTCTCTCTCTCAAATAAGTAATCAAAATCTTTAAAATGGAAATTAAAAGAGAAGGATTTTGGCAGCAAACTGTTAGACCCTTCAGACCTGACCCCTCCATGTCTGAGCACTTAAAAAAAGCAGCTGTGACCAGAGGCTCTGCCCCACTGATCTCCAGGAGGAACGGAAACCCTTCCTGGTGGAATATAACCAGCAGTCAGCACAGAGAGCGGACCCTGCAGGACCCAGGCCTTATCTCAAGGGCGCGCCCACAGACTGACGTGGCGTTTGGTTCGCTCGCTTCCTGCTCCCTCCTGTCATCTTGTTTGCTGTGTGGCTCACCTTCTGTCCTGTTCTGGGTGCTGTGCAAGAAGCCAAGTTTAATCACATGGTGAATTGTCATTGAGTCTGGAATCCTGAACCTGCTTTATCGTTGTGATTTCACTTGGCTTTATGATTGGATGCAGCTGACATTGCGGAAAGACATAATCTCCGGTGCGCCTTGGTAGTGGCCTTGGGATTGTGGGGCAGAGGGTTCTGTAAGTGACCTGCAGGGTATTGGTACACTGTGATTGACAATATTTGGCAAAATGTAAGATCCTACACAAATTTAACGAAGGCATTTGAGCTTTGTTCATCTCTAGAGGATAGGAAGAAAAGATTATTCCAATGCCAGAATAAAATATTTTGCTGCATGAGTGTTTTACAATATTAAAAAAACAGTATTACTGGGCGTGATGAACGGTACCATTAAGGGCTTTGCTAGCACGGAGCTTTCTGTACCTCCCTACGGTCACAGCAGTTCCAAGATCCCTTCAGTATCGCTGTAGAGGTGAGGAGACCTCACACCCGGGCTTAGTCACCTCTGCAGGGGTATCCTGTGCGAGCTGGCCAGGACCTCTGTCCACAGCTGCTTGAGCAAGTGACCTAGGATGCACTTCCCCAGACAGCAGGTCCCACCCGGCCCTGTCTGTCCCCTTTGGAAAAGCACTACCGAGTCCTGATGTTACCCGAAACCAGGTTCGCCTTTTACAGGCGGTCTCCAGCCAAAAGGCACAACCAACCCAGCCCGAGAACAAGACGAGGAAGGTGGTACTTGGAACAAGCAAAGAACGGCGGGGCTGTTTCCCGAAGCAGTGTCTGCTGCAACAGCAGACCTGGCAAGGTTTACGCTAAGGGCGCGTGTGTGTTCATGACGGGGCTTGGGCGATGGGGACGCAGCGTGGACTTGGGGGCAAAAGCCATATTAAGAGAGAGTCTAGGTCCTGGGTGATGGAGGCCAGGGGCCGGCCAGGGGACAGCACCAGTTCTCTGGGTCCAGCTGGTCTGGAATCTGCGTGCTCACGGGGTTGAGATCCTGCAGTGATACCTGGAGAGGGCGTCGGACCGGGTGCCCGGCCGGCTCTGCAGGGGCAGTTCGACTCTCGATCTCAGGGTTGTGAGTTTGAGCCCCACGTGATGTAGGGATTCCTTAAAAGTAAAATATTTAAAGCAATAATAACATGTTGGGCCATTCTTTGCAGTCACTGATTGATTGTCTGCAATACCGTTAGGCCATCTCCCGGCCGGATAGTAGCTGCTTGTTCTTACATTCTTTTCTTCCCCTAAAATCCTTAACTACTGGGCTCTGTTCTTGGGCAATTTCGACATATTCCCGGAGGTTCTGCAGGAAATGTGCTTCAGGCACGTAGTGCTGCTGAGGCACAGACCCTAGGGTGGCCCGGGATGACCTTTCTTACGTCAAGAAAGCTGCATCTTCTCTTTCTTCTGCTGGGGACCCTTAACTCTGCATGCACTCATGCCCTCGGGATGGCTTCTCGACCACCTAGTCCATAGTGGCCTCTGCCGTCCTCCATCTCACACACACACACACACACACACACACACACACACACACACACACACATACACCCTGCCCAGAAGCAGACATCTACAGATTGAACGTGAGCCGTTAGGCCCTGGGCCTCTGCTCTCCGTGTGCTCCGACATGGGGCAGGTGTCTCTGGAATGAAGAACGGCCAGTCTGCCAAGACCAGCAGCAGAGAAGAGTTGGTCTGACTTTCTCTGAGCATGTGGGGTTGTGGTTTGGAACTCGGGGTCGCTGTTCTCAGGGGACACAGCAGTGTCCTCCGTGAGGGGCTGTGCCACCCCACCCCCATCCCCTGCTGTGTCCAGGCCCACCCTCCACAGGCCCCCTGCCCCCCAGCTCAGCACCATCTGCTCAGGCACTGAACTCCTAGGACATGCCTTGTGTTGAGGAAAATTAAGTGTTTGGATTCCCAAGACGCATCTACCTGAGGCAGAGGCTTATGAACCTGGATCCCATTCTGTCTGCAAGTCCTTCTGCCCACTCTCCCATCTCTTCCCAGGCTGGGCCGGCTGTGCAGTCCTCACCCGCTCTGGCACTTTCTCTTTGGCCTGCCCTCTGGGCTCCAGGGCTGAAGGGATCAGCCGGGTCTTGTCTGCGGACACAGTGGAAATGCGCTCCCGTGACCCCAGAGCCAGTTTGTAAGCAGGTCTGTCTTGGGAAGTCACTTTTATTATGGCCAACGTTCGCTCTCTCTGGGGTTCCCTGCCTCCGTGGGCAGGCTGCTTGTGCACGGGGTTCTTTTTAAAAATATGGATGTGGATATCTGATAGGTTTGAGTAAGTTTGGTCCCCAACTGATTTTTCCTCCCCCGAATTAGACTTTTTCTTCTGGCTAAAATATACTGGGGGAAAAAAAAGAAAAAAAAAAGGCATGCGTTGGTTTGTCTGCTGTATGCGTTTCTTTCAGCAGGGTCGATGAATCCCTCTTTGTTCCCGGCTACAAGCNAAAAAAAAAAAATATACTGGGGGAAAAAAAAGAAAAAAAAAAAGGCATGCGTTGGTTTGTCTGCTGTATGCGTTTCTTTCAGCAGGGTCGATGAATCCCTCTTTGTTCCCGGCTACAAGCCAAGGCTTTTCTAACCCCATGGTTGTGTCCATGTGCAGCACTGTACCAGGTAACGAAAGGGTTTTTCTAATGTTTCCGTTCTTTGTTTTCAGGGAACCACA
Source organism: Ailurus styani (assembly GCA_002007465.1). Classification (NCBI taxonomy): domain Eukaryota; kingdom Metazoa; phylum Chordata; class Mammalia; order Carnivora; family Ailuridae; genus Ailurus; species Ailurus styani. Next base: position 1,427,030 of record LNAC01000385.1, read on the forward strand.
AAGAGGGGGTATTTCTAAGCCAGTAAGTTCCCAGAAGCAGTGGCCAAGCACTGAGAATCCTGGAAAGCAGAGTTGAGTTGAAGAAACCCTAAGCCACGTTTCCTACTAAGCTGCTTATTTTCTTTCCTCCCCAAAGAGTAGCCTCCTGCATGGGGTCAATCCCCATCCTGAGCGACCTGAGCCTCTAGAAGCCAACTTCCAGATGGCTCCCGATGGTGGCCAGGGGAGCCCCGGGGAGCAATTTCCATGGGAATGGGGGTGCTTGGGCCATCCCAGTCCACACCCTCCTCCTCGGGGTTGGGGGGGGGGCGCATCTGCTTTAACTCCTAGCTCAGCCGCAGGAAAATACCAGTTTGTCATGCTAATTAAGTTCATGATCCACTGGCCTTTCGGAGTATGCCTTGACCTCCCCCTGAGCACTGACCACTCCTCTGGGGAACCCCTAGCGGCCCATCCTGCCTCCGCCCTCCCGGAATGTGTCCAAAACCCGTTAGCTCCTGGGGGGACTGTCAGCGGGCCCCATGACCCACTCAGGGGGCACCTGCTTCATTATTCTGGGATGCAAGAGTGACACCATAATCGTGCTCCTCCAGCAGAATGGGATCCGTGAGCGCCATGGTGAGAGGTGATGAGGTTCCACCGCTGTAGGCTCACGGATCAGAGAAGAGGGGGGCAAATACCCAGTCCTAGAATTTTGAGCCTGATGGTCTGATGGTGTTCACTGAGGTTTAGGAAAGGGGTCTCAGAACTTGAACTGTTTGCAGACCTTCACTGAGCCTGGGGCTCTGGATACCCCTGTCCTCTGCCTAGGGCGGTCCCCGGCTCCGGGGCTTCCAGGAGGCCAGTCTTGGGAGGGAGGTAACGGTCCCCATCAGGGGCCAGTGAGGGCCCTCTCCCCCCCCCGGGGGACTCTGCACTTTCCCCTGCACGCTTGTCCGCCTTCCTCCCTCTCATGGTTAGCATCCCGCCCCCACCCCATCTTCCCTTCTCCTCCAGTGGTTTTCCTGACCTCCACTGGTGGCTCTCGTGACAGGTCATGTGACACCCCCTGGCCTCTACCACCTGGGACACACATGACTGCTCTGCAGAAGCTTTCCCCTGCACGATACCCTTTGTTCCTCACGATAGCCACGTGAAAATGGGTAGACTCTGGATTGTTTTCCTAGAGATGCATTTACTCGGGTTTTTTTTAAGATCAAAGATTTAATTAATTCAAAGATTTCATTTTTAGGTAATCNAATTTTCAAAGATTTCATTTTTAGGTAATCTCTACCTCCAACGTGGGGCTCGAATTCACAACCCTGAGCACAAGAGAGGCATGCCCCCTGCCCCCGATGGAGCCAAGTGGGTGCCCCACATTTATTAGGTTCTATTTATTTACTTATTTGAAAAGATTTTACCTATTTATGAGAGAGAGAGAGAGAGAGAGAGAGAGAGAGAGAGAGAGAGAGAGAGCATGAGGGCAGGGGGAGAGGGAGAAGCAGACCCCTGCTGAGTGGAGAGTGATGCGGGACTCCATCCCGAGATCATGACCTGAGCTGAAAGCAAGACGCTTAACCAACTGAGCCACCCAGGCATCCCTACGAAGTTTTAAAAAACACATTGCTGTTTTCAGACATCATATATTTGAAAAAAGTTCTGTTGTTGTCATCGGTCAATACAGAGTAAAGCTTTTTAGGGGTTATCTGATCCTCACCACACCTTTACTATTACGAACCCTGGGAGGAGATTGCAGCTGTAATGCCCATCACACGAATTCTGTTTTTGCTGCGGGGGAGGAATAAATACTTCGCATTTTTACGGTTCTTTATATCAAAAACAAACCCATATTCAATTCACAATGTAATTGGATTGTTTTTGCAATCTCCTGAGCCAAGGAGAGCAAAAGCGACCACCTTTGGTTTCTGTATTGAGGACACTGAGGCTTGTGTGAGCCCAAATGATGTGTCTGAACTCAAAAATAACTAGGAGATGGCACAGCTAGAATTTGATTTAGATTTTCTTGCTTGCACATGGAAGCTGATATACGGATACACACTCAGTCTTGGGTGGCCCCACTCTCCCGGGCGGGGACCTGAGGACGGAGCGGTCTCCCTACAGGTGGCAGAATGTGGCCTGGCTGGCCTAGCTTTAGGAGCTGGAAATGGAGTCTTTCTGGATAATTTTCCTGGACAGTAAACGAGGGTAGCTGTGTAAGTGGGTGATTTAAGAAAATCCTGGTCACTGCTTTTCCTACTGGAAGCACTGGTGGTAGGATGGTCCCAGCGGGATGACCCTTTTACTGGACAGTGAGCAGAGAGACGTCTTGCCCACCCTGGGTGCCACCGAGTCCCATGTGCTGTGAGCTCCTGGGAGAGGGACAGGGTGTCTGCTCTGGGCTCGGCGGACATGGGGCCCCGGGGAGCTCAGGAAGGGGGCCTGGAGAGGTGGCACCTGCAAGACTAGCTCAGGTGGGGACTGAAGGTGAAAGCAAGGAGGGGTGGCTGTTGGGTTGGAGACACCCATGGGCTTGGGGAAGAAGGGAGGGAAGAGAGGGGACAGTAAGGAGGAGGCTTCAGCCAGAGTCTTGGCAGAGGACACAGTCAGTCCTGGCTGAATGAGGGGCCTGCCTCATCCCCAGCCCAGGGCTACTGAGCTTACTCCAAGATGGAAGAAAAAAACCAGAAAAACTAGTTTTGTGACTTGATATACCGCTTTATGCTTGTTTGTATTTTTCCAACTGAGCTCTGAATGCTTTGCCGCAGGAAACTCGTAGGTCCTCTCTGCTTCTTGGCACAAAGGAGCAGGTCCTCAGTGTTATACCTGCATCAGCAGGGTCCTTGCGGTGGCCTCAGGGGCCTCGCCAAACTGGGTGCACTGGGATGTTTTGAACTCAGCAGTCCTCTCTGGTTTCCTTTTCCATGCAAACATCCAGCAGTCACTTTCGTAAGGGAAGAAGCCACCTCCATTTTATCACAATTCCCCAAACGCATTTGCTTTCCATTCCTGCCTCGGTGGAGGTGAACAGGAGCCCTGGTTTCTGGAGGCTTGGCTGATGTGCGGCTTTTGTTTCTGTATCGGGTTCTCAATGATCCTGTTGTGTGTAGGAAGGGGGTGGACCGGGAAGCCCTCTGGGTCTCAGTTTCTTCTTCTGTGAATGGGGACAGTCATCCTCCTTTCCTGGGACAGCAAGACGCGACGTGCTGTCGCACATCAGCTGGGACCCAGAGCCAGACATGTGGGCTCCCCCAAGGTGACCTCGCTTCCCCGCCTCTTCCCACCCCGCCAGCCCAGGGACCTTGGGCCCTGGGAACACTCACAGTTTATTCTTGGGAATCACTGGTGAATCGTCAGTAACAACATGACTTGACACCAGACCACGAGTCTGCTCTGTGCTTCACAAGGAAAAATGCAGAACATCTTCACCCGTTTTATTTTATTTTTACTTTTTATTTTATTTATTTTTAATTTTTTTAGATTGTATGTCTTTGAGGGAGACAGGTTCAGAGGCAGAGGGAGAGGGAGTAGCAGGCTCCCTGGGGGGGCTGGATCCCAGGGCCCCCGGATCCCGACCCGAGCGGAAGGCAGATGCTTCACGGGCTGAGCTGCCCAGAGCCTGCATGCTCACCTTTAGACAGAAAGCTCCAGGCAGTCAGGGGCCGGGGTTGTGGCCGTGGTTACACGGAAGAGGACACCCGCAGGTTTGCTAAGACGTCCCACTGGACTCCTGCGCGCTGCGCCCGGCCGTTCCCCGCCGGCTTCCCGGGCCTGAGCATCCTGGGAGACGCTCCGGCCCTCTGCTGTGAAGTCGGGCTCGCCCGCCGATGGTGGCAGCGTGACTCCCTGACTGTGACTCGGTGCCAGTTTCCCGGCCCGCGGTGGGCCCGCCGGTGCCCCACAGTGAAGGCATGTCTGGCTTTGCTCACTCGCCTCAGGGAGTACTTTCCGTCGCCTGCACCTGCTTCGTCTAACCGGCCAGACTGTGCTGTTCACAGAAACCCCCCTACACAGAAGCTGTTCAGTTCGGGCGGACTCGGCATCACCAGGCCAAGCCCTTCCGCAGAGCGCATCGGGGAGATGAGTGGGAGGGCTCCTTACTGCCGGCCAGAGGCAGGCTCTGTGGCCCCGCTGTCCCCGGCCTGTGCTGCTGCCTGCTGGAGTTCGGGGTGCAGGCTGAGATGGGGGGAGGCTGCACCGGGGGGGTGGGGCCACCTCCACCCCGAAGGGGCCCCGTGAGGTCCTCTGCTCCAGCGGTGGGGGCCGGCTCTGTGACATCCTGCCGGACAAACGAAGCCCCTGTGCCCCCTGGGCCCCTAGGTTTGCTGGGCGCTGGTGGGAGGCACGGGTTTATTCCACAGTGGGGCGCGTCAGGTAGAGATGGGGGGGTGCAAGCCGCGGGGCCCCGAAGAGTGTCAGCAAAGCCCCAGAAGCTGGGGGAGAGCGTGGAGCAGATTCTCCCTCCCTCAGAGGGACCCAGCCCTGCAGACCCCTTCCCCTCAGCCTCTGGCCCCTGCACTGAGAGGCCGCACATTTCTGTTGCTTTAAGCCACTCGCGGTGCCTGGTCACAGCAGCCCTAGGACCTCTGGACAACGGTCATGCCCGGGGGTCAGTTCCGCGCCCTTGTTTCTGTCCCGGGGACAAGCTCGCCTTGGGAGAAGCCCCACTGCCTCGGAGCGGGGACCCCCCGGGCTTCATCCTGTGTACGGCACCCTTCTGCTCCTTTGACCAATGGACTGCAGTCTCTGGGTCAACCTGGGGTTCCTGAGCCTCTGGGATAGAAAAGACTCCCATATGGCAGAGGCCGGATGCCATGGGGTGGCTTCTGGTCCCTAAGCTTCTAGCCTGGACAAGAACATCCTTCCTCCTGCTGGCAGGTGGAAGACCAGCTTCCAAGTAGGGTCCCTGGAAGGAAGGGTTCTGTGGGGCAGATGTGGCCCAGCTGATCCAAGCCATTCCCCTCCTGCCCAGGGGCTGGGATGTGCCAGGGTCACGCGGCCACCTCTGTCGTCATCCGGGGTTTTCTCCGTCCTGTGCTGTGGCTGGTTCTCACGGACGTCTGCTCCAGCGGCCGGAGCGGGTACCGGCCTGGCCCCGTTCTCTGGGCAGGTGCCAGTCCACGCTTGGCGCTCTCTCGTCCCCCGCGCCTTCCTTCGCAGCAGGGACTTGGATGAGCCTGTGTTACCATTTACTTTCTCTTTTCTCTGGATGAAGATACAGCTAACCATCTTCCCTGGCTCGCTTTTCTACATCGAGCTCCCAGTGTTTCTGAGGTTTTAGTGCCCCGGGGCCGATAGCTAGCTCTTTGGAAGGCAGATAGACATTTATAACCAAATAAATACCAAAATTATCCACAAAGCAAACGTCAGTGGTGACCAACAGCAATAAAACCAGGGACATTGGAAACTGTGCCTTCCCAATGTTCTGTACAAGATCTACTGCCAAATCCTAGAGTCTAAAACATACTTGAAAAACTCCTCATCCGCAAACATAGCGCCTGCCCCCAGCCTCATCTCTCAAATGGTCCTCTAAACAGAGCAAGGAAGGAGAGTTGTCTCGGATTTTCTGGAATGACAAGTGTGGGAGGACCTGGCCCACAGTGGTCCCCAGTGGCCCCCAGTGGTCCCACAGTGGCATGAGTGTTGATCTAAAGTAGTCCAAAAAGGCCGCCTGGGTGGCTCAGTTGGTCAAGTGACTGCCTTCGGCTCAGGTCATGATCCCAGAGTCCCGGGATCGAGTCCCGCATCGGGCTCCCAGCTCCACTGGGGAGTCTGCTTCTCCCTCTGGCCTTCTCCCCTCTCATGCTCCCTCTCGCTCTCTCTCAAATAAATAAATAAAATCTTAAAAAAAAATAAAGTAGTCTGAAAAATTTCTCCCAGGAGCCCCGCCCTTCAGTTTGAAGGACAAATGGGGTTCCCAGTGGTGCAAACGCTTCTGGAAACGGTCTTTTAACTCCCTCCCCACCCCCTCTCCCCAGAGCAGAAGGGCGACCAGACCAACTCCTTGACCACGCTGGGCCATGCGGGGATGAGACCCGGGCCGGTCCAGCTCAAAGTTGAAAGGGTTCCAGTGTCGGCGGAGCAAGAAGATGGATCTGGAACGAGGCCTCGGTGGAGATCCTAGCTCTGCCCCCTGCCAACTGTATGGCCTCAGGTCAATTCCTGAACTCCAGCCCAGTGTCCTCATCTGTAAAATGGGTATGAGAATGATAGCGACATTACAGCTTGCACAGGAGCCGTTAGGATGGGCTGACTCTAAGGGCTAAGCATGCGTATCTGCGAGGCTAACGTCTAAACCAGCAGCCGGCGGCGGGCAGCGAGGGGCAGAGGGGCAGCTGCCCAGGCCCCTGAGTGACAAGACGACAGGCACTCTGGCGAGCAGAGCCCCGCAACGGGAACGCTGGACAAACCCTACCTGCTTCACGGTATTTGTTTCCTGCCCCGGTTCTCTCCATCAGAATGGGAATGTCACGTCAGACTCACACGGTGGGTTCCTTTTCCTGCCAAAACGCCTCTTCTAAGCAGTGAACAAGAAAGCCGTTTGAGTGAATAAAGCCAAAAGCCCATTTGGCAAGAATGCTGTTTTGGAAAATGATCAGCAGTGTGGGCTGGGATGAGGTTTTCTGTGCATTTGCATTATTTCTCCGGCTTCGCGTAACCCTGACTGAGCCATGTTCCGCGGAGGGGAGCCTGGGTAGCCGATGGACAGAGATTCGTCTCAAACTTCCTTCTGAGCCAATCTGAAAATACTCTGAGTGGAGAAAAACACCCCTTATTTTACCTCGTCCGTTTTGAGAGGTTTCGTACTCAGACACAATTTTGAATCTTCCCCCTTCCCCCTGCAATGAGGTGTTTGGAGGCTGTGATACAGGAATGGGAAGAATTGGTATTTATTGAGGAATTTCCCTCCCCAAAGCCCCTACCAAACCCTTTTCACTGGCCGGAATTCAAGAAGTGCGCGGGCGGGGTTTTTGCTAAGGAGTGTGTGTGCGCGCGTGTGCGTGTGTAAGCCATGTTAGGTAGGGGTGTTCAGGATGACGGCAGGGAACGCCAGTTTGGATTAATTCTGCGACCGTAAAGAGGCAGAGTCGAGAGTTCTTAGTGTGCTCGGCTCTCGGCCCGTCTGGGTCAGCCACCAGTGACCGACGGCTGGACGCCTCCCAGGACTTGCCGAGTGGCCCCTCGAGCCGGACAAGGGTGCAGGCGCTGGGAATCCAGCAATCAAAACGAGGGGGAAAGAGTGGCTGTGGGTGCCCGACCTTTTGGGCAGGGGTGGGGAGTGGAGGCCCGGGAGGTGCCTCGTCGCAGGAAGCCATGAACACGGCCCACCGCCCGCGGCGGGGGTCCAGGGACCTGTCTGGGCTCTCCTGTCGTGCTTCCGACTTCCTTGCCCTGTCCGTCTCTGTTCCGCGCCCCGGCTCCCCGCGCGGACGAGAACCCCCAGCTCTGCCTTCTTTTGGGAGAGAGATACAGCTGGGTTCTGGCTGAGGCTGTGCCACTGATCACTGGTGGTCCCGGGCCAGCTCGATCCCCTCTCTGAGCCTCAGTCTCCACATACGAAAGACGGGGCTGGCACCCTTCCACAGAGGTGGCGGGGGAACGGGGACAGAGTTACTGTCCAGCGAGGGCCCATCAGCCTCGCAGTTCTTCCCGGCATTTCAGACCTGGGGAGTTCCAAGGGAGAGCTCGGGCTCCTGGCTTCTGCGAGGGGCTCCCTCTCCGGGGTGCCTGCCAGGGTCCTGGGTGCCCGGGATCTGTCGTGTGCCTGGAAGCCAGAAGCAGAGTGCCGGAGCGGAGGCCGCTGCCCACCGTCTGGAAGTGTGGCACCAGTGAGGGGGCTGTGCCCGGATCCTGCGGGGGAAGGGGCTGCCCCACCGGGTCGGGCTGGCTGGAGGACTTCAGGGGGAGGAGGGAGGAAACCTGGGGCTTCCTTGGCCAGCCAGGGGGTGGAGACCCTTCTTTTGCTGGACAGCTGGCTGTCACGTCTGGTGTCCGTGTCCCTGTATCTGGGGGGGTCTCTGCGGTCTGGCTGCCCCTACCGTCCTGGGGGGGGGGTCTAGGAGTCCTGAGCTGCCAGGGGCACTGAGGTCCACATCTCGGACGGGGAAGAACCCGAGTGCAAAGGGCATCGCACGTCCACTGCCTGCCTTCAGGTTCAGTTCATGGCGGGCGGGGTGGGGGGCGGGGGGTCCTGCAGGGGACGTTCGACAGATGGAAGGGACTGCCTGCCTTTCTTTTCTGGACGGATGGGTTTACGGGGACACGACCAGCTGAACGTAATGCTCAGTACCTCCTTCTGCCAAGAGCCCAGGAACACTCCTGCAGTTTATCCCCAGCTTGGGGACCGGGGTCAGGCCACACCCGCCTGCAGGACGCCATCCAGTTGGGCAGTAGGTGGCGAAGCCATCGACCCCACCCTGTACCCCCGACAGCAGAGCTTGGGGTCTGCCACCGGGAGCCCCAAGTGCCTGTGACAGGAAGAGCCCTGCCGTGCAGAATCAGGTGGGGCAGGAGGCGAGGTGGACGGGGCTGCCTGGCAGGGTCGCAACCTGCCTGAAGGGAGGAGGGGCACTTCTGCGGGGGACCCCGCTTGGCTCAGAGGCCCCCACACTCCCTGGTGCTCTGGCCAGGGCTGCATCTCTCTGTCCCTGCCTCCATCACCTCTGTCCCCGCCTCCATCTCCTCTGTCCCCTCCTCCATCACCTCTGTCCCCACCTCCATCACCTCTGTCCCCTCCATCTCCTCTGTCCCTCCTCCAACTCCTCTGTCCCCCCTCCATCACCTCTGCCCCCTCCTCCATCTCCTCTGTCCCCCCTCCATCTCCTCTGTCCTCTGTCCCCTCCTCCATCTCCTCTGTCGTACCCCGTTTCCTTTAGGTGGGAGCTCGTGTGCCTGCAGGCAGTGGGTGGGGCATGGCCAGTTTCCAGGTATGAAGGTGGAGAGGAGGCAAGGGACCCAGTGAGGCCTGGACCTGGCGTTCTTACAGCAGCAGCTGGAGGCAGGAGGCTGGGCTCCTTCACCAGCAGCTGAGGCCGCCTGCAGATGCCTGACGCAGCCGAGCTGCCCTTAAGGGGCGGTGGGCACTTGGGCTGACTCAGGAGTCAGTGCACAGGCATGCCCAGGAGACGGCCAGCTTGGCCGTCGGCCTTCCAGACTTCCGCACTGAGAAAGGGTGTCTGCTGAGAGTCTCCCCATTTTCCACAAAGCACTATCCAACGTCCTGAGTTAGAGCTCCTAGTCTGGTAGTTCTCACTTTTGAATGTACTTAAGAATCAACCAGGGGGAGGGAGAGACGCCTGGGTGGCTCAGTCGGGCATCAGACTCTTGGTTTCTGCTCAGGTCATGATCTCGGGGTCGTGGGATTGAGCCTCCGACTCCAGCTCTGCACCCAGTGAGGAGTCAGCTTGAGAGTCTCTCCCTTTCCCTCTGTCCCTCCCCTGACTCGTTCTCTCTCTCTCAAATAAAAAAATAAATCTTAAAAAAAGAACCTCCCAGGGTGGGTGACAGCACAGGGAGTATAGATGGACAGCCCCGACCCCAGGGAGCCCGGTTCTGAGGTCCAGGTTCTGGAACTCAGGGTTCCGTGGGTTGACCAGCACCCCCCAGGACTCTGAGGCAGGTGAGGCAGGAGCACCTTCCAGAAGGCCTCCTGGGCCACACTCTGAGAGGGATTACTGGGGCAATGGCCAGAGAGGGTCAAACAGCAGAGATGCTGATGGGTAAAGGCAGGTGATGGCTTGCCTGAGTTTTCAGTGGCGGCCGCATGTAGAAGATTTGCTTTAAGGTGGATAATAAATCTTAAACCCAACCTGTCCTCCATCCGTCCCCATGCTCCACCCCCTGTGCTTCCTCTGCTGCAGACCCAAGAGCTCGGGCTCAGAAGACAGCTTGTGAAAATAAGGTAAATCCGTAACAGTCTGTGAAATTTTCCATCTGTCTACGTTTTCCACCATGGATGCTCCCAGGTGGTGGCTGAATGACCTTGGCTGGTCCAACCAACTGCAAGTAGCAGCCTTCAATGACAGACATAGCTGCCTGGAGAAATTGGTACTTACCTTAATTAAAGCCCTGAGAACTGAATCAAAACTAAGTCCAGCATGCTCAGGGAAAGCAACCGGGCATCTTTCTTCATTCTGAAGAGCTGTTACCGACAGCGACCTCTCGGTGGCCACCAGATGTCAGTATAATGTAGGTCTAGCAGGACGCAGCCTCCAGACAAAGCCAACTGCTCTGGAGAGCCAGCTCTCACATGTCGGAATGACCCAAGAACAAACGGCTGGTCTACACCTGCAAAATCATGGCGGCTTGTATTCCTGCCTTGGCCACAGCGTGAGCAAGTGTTTGGGGGAAACTGCTTCCTAGTCTCAAGAACATTCAAGATCTTCAAAGGATCGAAGGTCGCAGAAAGCAAACATTTACCTCTATTGACCTCAGGCGAAGGTCTTAAAAAGTAAATATAGGCTTAAGAAAAGGCAAAGAAATCTGACATGAACGGATATTCCAGAACCTTCTAGAAAGATGTTTGTGTCTATAAATGGTGTCTATAGCATGTTGTTGATATTTTTAAAAAATAGGTTAAATTAACATGTATAATGTGATCCTTTTATAAAATGTACATGTTATACATTTTAATTTAAAAAATATTTTCTTCTCTACAAAAATGATAAAGTTCTTAAAGAAACGGATGGCGTGGCTTCTCTCACACAAAGTTACACACATGGAAACATTTTCAAACTTCCTTGTGGCGACAGGAGTTTCCGGTTGTCCTTTCTTGGTGGGTATCTCCTTCTGGGGCAAGAAGGGGGGTAGACCAGGCGTCCCCTTTATACTTTGTCCCATATTTTTTTGACCTTAGATTTTTCTAGCCCAGCACAAAAGGAACAGGGGCTTGAGAAAGGTTAATTGAATAAAAAGATCAATAGATTTAACCACATCCCACAGAAACTTAACACCGAGTGGGGAATCACACACACACACACACACACACACACACACACACACACACACACACACACACACAGATAAGTGTGGTGAATGTCGTTCCTCTGCCTGGGATGCTCTGCTCCCCCCTCCTCCTTACTCAGATTGACTTCTGCTTATGCGCTAGCATCTCCAGGAGGCCTTCTTGAGGTCCTCCTCTTGCCTAAGGCACCAGTCACTTTGCTGTCCCAGGACCTTTGCACAGCCAGAGCACAGGGCTATCTGAATGTTCCAGAAAACAGGCCTGTGCAGAGCAGCCCTTCATCAGTGGTGGATAGGAGATGGTGATAAACACCCAGGTCCTCTCCCCGAGGCAGGACCCCCTGGGTCTCCCAGACATGCCCGGGGTAGGGTGGGGGGCGGATAGATTCACAGCAGTGGCAACCAGAGCACCACGTATGGGCTCCTTCTCTTCTCTATCTCATCTCTCCATCCCCTCACCAGTGTTACTTAGGATCACCTCCCAAATACGCTGTTAGGTCAACTTCTTGTCTCAAGGGTTGCCTCTGGGGAGCTCAAGCCTAGAGCAGGGAACATCCCCATCCTAGCACATATAGACTGCATTAGATATGCCCGCCTTCTGGTCTGGGTACCCCCAGGCTGTGAGCTCTAGGAGAACAAGGGCCATGTCTAGGTCCAGCTGTGTCTCTGGAACACAACAGTTTCTCAGTAATTTTTTATTGACCCCTGAGTCTCTCCAGAACTCACTTATAATTATTGCCTTAAAAGAAGGGGAGATTGCTGATCCCAGACTTTTCTTTGCCTAACTAATTGGAGAATAGTTTCGCTCAAAATCCGTTCCTGAGCAGAAGAGGCCAACAAATTCTATATTTGTTTCAGTCTGTGACCTGTTAGGGCTGTTTTCTCTTCCTTCCCTTCCCTCATCCCCTGTCCCCCTTCCCCACTCCTTCCTTCCTGCCTCCAACTGACTCCTACTCATCCTTCCCGACCCAGAGCGTCATTTTCTCTGAAAAGCTTCCCTTTCCCCCCAGGTAGATGTTCCTACACAGCTTCCGCAGACACTGCTTGTGTTTGCTACAGCACCAACAACAGCATTCTTTAGTCAAGGTCAGTCAGGACAGCACCATGACCGGGTGACTAAGGGCAAGATCCCGGGGCCAGACGGCTGAGGTTCTCATCTCAGCTCCATCACCCCTGGACTGTGACTCTAGCCAGTTATTTAACCTCCCCTGGCCACAGTTTCTTTATTTGAAACTGAAGACAACACTGGTGTGCACCCTCAGAGCAGTGTGGGCTGCTGTGGGGATTCAGTCACAGACACAATGCCTATAAAACACGTGGCGTAGAGCCCAGCCCAGAAAACACTTGATACACTTCGGCTATTACATTATTTTTTCATAATGCAAGAGGAAGAGCCACATGCACTTCTGCAGAAGGCTCCCTTTAGTGTAAGGATTTTGTCAGTTTCTCCTTGTAGCCAAGAACCAAAAATTCTGGGGGCCCGGACAAGAAGGGGTGTGGTGGCCAGAGACTGTGCTCCGTCAAGTGAAGACATACTGATCAAAAAGTGCAATGAATGTGGGTGAACATGTGTAACACACACACACACTTAGAACATAGCTAAAATATACACATTTTTTTCTTTTATTTTTAAGTAATCTCTACCCCCAACGTGGGCCTCAAACTCACAACCCTGAGATCGAGAGTTGCACGCTCCACCAAGGAAGTCTGCCAGGTACCCTCAAAATGTGCACATTTTTCCGCATGAATGCTTTTCCCCACATTCTTTACTCCAACTGGTGGCTGGTGTCTACGGTAGACATGTCCCTCTCCCTTCTGTAGGAGCTTCTCGCTATAAGTGGTCCCTTGGCATATACTGTTCCTTCTGCCTGGAGCTGTTCCTGGGCAGTCTCTCCCATTCCCATCACCTGGTCCTGGCCAACTTCTCCTTCAAGACTTGGCTTACACACCTGCTCTAAAATTGCCTTGTTTATACAAAGGTCTACAGGAGTGGGCCCATCCCAGAGTGTCCCTCTCCCACTGGGTGGGGCTCGGTTGCTGACCTTGACCTTGAACTCTTGCATTAACCATCAGCTTCCTCTCTGCCTTTCCCACCATATGGTTTCACTTTTCCTCTTGGTCATTGCTCAGAGTTTACAATGAACACCTTTCAACGGCATAATTCCTCCATTTTACTTTTTCAAATGTTACCAACCCCACAGTTACAACTGTTGCTTTTCACCGTTCATTAGCTCTTAAAGATATTATTTTTTTAAAAAAGAAAAATTTTAACACCTACCTTCATTTCTGACCCATTTTCCATTTCTGGAATTCTATGTTCCTTCATGCACAGCTGTTTGTGCCTGGAACCTTTTCATTTTCTGAAAAACTTCCTGTAATATTTCTAGTTGTTCAGGTGCTGCTGGTGACAAATTTTCTCAGGTTTTGTTTGTCCGAACATGCTCTTATTTCACTTAATGATATTTTCTCTGGATGTGAAATCTTAGGTTGACGGCTGAGATGTTGTTCCATTCACATACGGCCTCCTTTATTTGTGATGAGAAAGAAAGAGTGTTCATGCATATTATCATCGCTCCCCTGTGTGTGATGTATCTCTTTTTCTCCGCTGCTTTTTTGTAGCTTTTAAAGATTTTACTTACTTATTTATTTAGAGGGAGCACGCACCTGCTTGTGTGAGGTGGGGATGGGGGGAGACAGAAGTTCTATCAGACTTCCTGCTGTGCTTGGAGCCCAAAGCAGGGCTCACTCTGATCCCAGGACCCTGAGGTCATGACCTGAGCCAAAATCAAGAGTCGGACACTCAACCGACTGAGCCACCCAGGTGCCCCTCTCTGGCTGTTTTTAAGAGGACTTAGTTACTAGTTCTCAGCAATTTGATATCATGTGCCTTGGGGTGACTTTCTTCATGTTTTTTCTCTCTGAAGTTTTGTGAATTTGTTTTTCATCGAATCTGGAAATATTTGGGCCATTGTTTCTTTCCTCTTTTTTTTTCTTCTCGTTGAAGTTTAATTAACACAAAATGTTTTGTTAGTTTCAGGTGTACAATATAGTGAGTCATCGCTTCCATACAACACCCAGTGCTCATCACGACAGGTGCCCCCCTTCGTCCTCACCCCCTCTTTACCCCGTCGCCCGCCCACCTCCCCTCTGGTGACCATCAGCGTGTTCTCTAGAGTTAAGAATCTATTCTTTTTTAAAAGATGTTATTTTTAAGTTACCTCTACCCCATGTGGGGCTCGAACTTATAACCCCAAGACAAGAGTTGCTCACTCTACTGCCTGAGCCAGCCAGGTGCCCCTAAGAATCTGATTTTTTTTTAATTTGTTTGTTCTCTTTTTTTCTTTGTTCATCAGTTGCTTAAATTCCACATATGAATGAGATCTTGGTCTATGTCTCTCTCTGTCTGACTTAGTTCCCTGAGCCCAACACCCTCTAAGTCTACCCATGTTGTTGAAAATGGCAAGATTCTATCCCTTTTCATGGCTGAGTATTTGGACATTATTTCTTCAAAAAATTTTTTATGCTCTAATATCTCTTTTCTTGTCCTTCGAGACTCTAATTATTTGTTTATTAGACCACTTTATTTTGTCCCACAGGCTACTGGGGCTCTCTTCAGTTTCCTTCAGCCAGACCCAGCCAGTGAGTATTTTATCTTACACACTGCATTTTTCTGTTCTAAGATCTCCACTGTGTTCTTTTTTTTTTTTATAGTTTCCACTTCTCTACTGAGATCTCTCACATGTTCCATCATTATGCTCATGTTTTTGCTTTAAGTCTGTGACCATGATTATAACAGTTGTTNGTTTTATCTTACACACTGCATTTTTCTGTTCTAAGATCTCCACTGTGTTTTTTTTTTATAGTTTCCACTTCTCTACTGAGATCTCTCATATGTTCCATCATTATGCTCATGTTTTTGCTTTAAGTCTGTGACCATGATTATAACAGTTGTTTTAGAGGTGTCGTGGGCTAATTCTGTAATTCTGAGATGTCTCGGTCTTTTCCTGATGGCTGACTTTCTCCCCCCTCCCCAGGTAACAGGTCACATTATCCTGACATTTGCATGCCTAGTCATGTTTACGTTCTGTGCTGAGCATTGCGGACCCTAGCTTATCTAGTGCTCGGACTGTCTCGTCTTCCATCAAGAGTGCTGAGTTTAGTTCTGGCAAGCAGCTAATTCACTTGTAGTTCAGCACGCTGCTTTCAAGACTTGTCTTTAAGTCTCATCAGGGTGAGTACAGAGTAGTTTTTACTCGAGGACTAGAGAGCCGCAGCTCTTCAGGAATGCTGTTTCTGAGGAATTCGGGAATGCTGTTTCTGAGGAATTCGGGAATGCTGTTTCTGAGGAATTCGGGAATGCTGTTTCTGAGGAATTCGGGAATGCTGTTTCTGAGGAATTAGCTGAGTTCCCAGAGTGTTCCCTGAGATTTGTGAACTCTGGCCACTTGGAACACCTGTCTCCCCTTTTTCGCAAGTTGTGGAATCTCTCTTTGGCTCACAGCATCCTGGCCTTGACACCCCGGCAGCTCGGATCCAGCCAGACTCAGGGGGTCCCTCCGCAGATTTCTGGAGCCCCTTCCGTGAAGTTCCCGCCCGCTTTTTGCTCTGTGCCATGCATTCCCGTTGTCTTAGCAGCCAGACTGCTCCGCGAGAGGACGGCGCCCTGCCTGGGCTCTCCCTCCCCGGGCTGCTATCTGCAGAGTCTTCAGACCCTCTGTCTGAGGTCTCCGTCCTGCTGGGCCTGCTGTCCGCGATCTGCAAACCGCTGTCTCCTTTACTCCGTCTGTTCTTGTAGTTCTTTCTGGTGGGAGGGCTCGCTGGGCCCCACTTACTCTCTCTGAGCCGTTTGCGTGTGGGGGGAATGGTTCAGGAGACAGTGACAGGGATTTCCGATCTGTGCGCCCCCGGCTCTCACAGAGCTCCTGCCCCCTATCCCCCACTGACGCCGGTGCGAGGGTGAATAACCGCCCCACCCTCAGATGCCCACAGGCTAGTCTCCCGAGCCTCTGAATATGTTACCTCTGATGGCAAAAGGGACTTTACTGATGGGATTAAATTAAGGTTCTCAAGACTGGCAACGACCCTGAACTGTTTGGGTTGTCAGTGTCCTCAAGGGCCTTACAAGAGGGAGGCAGGAGGGCCAGCACAGACACAGATGCGATGAGGGAAGCAGAGGTTGGCACGAGGCACTTTGAGGAGGGAGGAAGGGGCCACAAGCCAAGGAATGTGGGCACCAGCTAATCCCGGAGAAGACAGCAAAATAGATCTCCCACCCAACCTGGAAGCTTCCAGAAGGAATGCAGCCCTATGGACGCATTGATTTTAGACTTCTGACTCCAGGAACTGTGAGAAGACATTTGCATTGTTTTAATCCACAAAGTCAGGGTCATCTGTTACAGCAGGAATGGGAAACTAATTCAGTGCCTTATAGATATTTTTGTTCAATGGACTTAAGGGGAAATGTCCCGAAGACATGGAGGTTGTGTAAACGAATGTCTTGGGGATAATTAGCTCTCCATCCTCTCAGTTGTTTGCAGACAAGGTAGCCGGGGAACAGGGCAAGGACCCTCTGAGAGAGGAGGACAGGGTGCAGAGCGCCAACGTTGGGGAGCAGGGTCTGGGAGGAGCGGTGCCCTTCCCTGACACAGTCGTCTTAGGGAGGAGAGCCCCATTCTGCACGTCAGTGAGAATGGAAACTACCTTCAGATACATTACACTTCAGAGATACATCTATATGACTGGAATCAGCTCTCACTGAGGTGGGCTTCAAATGGAGGCCCTTCTGACTCCAGGGCTCAGGGCCCAAACCACCATGCAATTTCACCTCCCTAGGCAGCCAAGCCCACAGGGGACCTTACTCCAGATTTGCCTGATCGGCTGCTGGAGGGAGTCCTTCCATTAGTCCCCAAGTCCTTACACGGAGCCATAAACCACTCGCCTATTTTGCTTCTGAATTTTCCCTCCTTGGAAGTACAACCCAACTCTGTTAATGGGAAAAGAGTGATTTTCTTCATACCACCAGCCTCTGCCTTCTCCAAAATTTCTTTTTGGGTATCCACTCTTCTGTAAGGACCTAAAATACTCAACGCAGCGAGTGAATCCAAGAAAAGAGGCTTCGGGGCTCTTTCCAGTCTTACCTCTCTCTGCCAGAAATAGCTATGGTTTGTTGCTGAAAGCCAGGCCCTGCCCCATTCCCCAAGAAAGCCTATCCCTTTCTGCAAGGCCACACCTCCACGAACCCTGCCCAGTGGTCTGTGGGTGGTGTGCGCTCTTCTGCCCATTACTGGCCGCTGCCCCTTCTCATCTCTGTCCCTGTGCTACAAATTCGTCTTGGCCCACAACGACTTGACTCCCCAGCCTCAGTGCGATTATAAATAACTCTCTGTTCCAGGACGAGTAAGTCCAGACTCACACTCTGGTTTTGCCATATGCTGGTAATTATGTCATCACGTCTGTATGCGCCGCCGAGTTTTAAAGTGAAGTGAGGAATATCAGCTTGCTGATTCTTAAGGCTGGTCCCTTGGCTCAGGCGCTGGTGTTTCTTCTCATCCCCCAAGAAACTGAGATCAGGCCAGATGTTCCGTGACTGTGGACGATTGCACGTATGATTCAAAAATGCCACTTGGAAAAACTAGGCAAGACCTTTCGGTATATTGGAAGCTGGTCTTTCCTGATGTAACTGAAAATAGGGGAGGGAGAGGAGGATGGGGTAGTATTTCCCGTTAAGTCATGCAGACAACTCCAGCGCTGAGTGTGGCGGGATGTCCCAATGCGGCGAGCTGCGCTAGGCGTCGCGCCGACTTTAGAAAGCTTGTGCGCTTCGACGGTGGACGGTAACGTTAACATTCCCATGTGCCTGGCTTGTGAACGCTTCGCTGAAGACTCTAGTAAGAGCTTCGTGGGGGGACCCATGTTCATTTAGTCCTTGCTCCAGCAGCCCGCTGCTGGTCAGGTCCGAGGGCGTATTTCCGACTAAAGTGAAAAGCAAACAGAGCTGTTTCTAAGATAATCATCTTTGCTTGATCTATTCGAATTTCTTCTTAGCATTTAAAATCAATTCCTTACTTTGATTTGCCGTTAAATATTGGGTCCTCTCCGAGGGGCAGGAAGACAAATGGGAAATAGCTTATTTGAGCACCTGATGGGCTCATTCCTAAATTTAATGTAAAAACATGATTTGGTAATACATGAGCTCTTTCAAAGATTTATTTATTTTAAAGATATTTTATTTATTTATATGACAGAGAGAGATCACAAGTAGCAGAGAGGCAGGCAGAGAGAGAGAAGGAAGCAGACTCCCTGCTGAGCAGAGAGCCCGATGCGGGGCTCGATCCCAGGACCCTGAGATCATGACCTGAGCTGAAGGCAGAGGCTTAACCCACTGAGCCACCCAGGCGCCNATATTAAAAAATTTTTTTTTTTTTTTTTTAGAGAGAGAGAATGTTCTTGCGAGAGTGGGGGGGAGTAGGGTGGGGGGAAGGGCTGAGGGAGGGAGAGAATCCCAAGCAAGCTCCACAGGCAGTATGAGCCCGTCACGGGGCTCGATCTCACAACCCTGAGACCATGGCCTGAGCCAAAATCAGTCCCTGCCATCTTGAACCTCAGGCGTGCGCTGTGCGCCCCCACACACACACCCATGGTTGGGGGGGTCACGGTCATCGCTGCGTGCCTCCTAACCATGCACACACATTTGAAAGCCCCTGTTCTTATGTCATTGTTTATTTATTTATGTCATTTATTTATTTATGTCCATTTACCCCTTCTCCGTGGGCGATCATATTAAACTCATACGCTTCATGGGCATATTTAATGGAAGGCGATCTTTTGGAAAGGTGCATTCTTGTTGGATGGGTGCATATTTTATTTTATTTTTTTATTATTATTTTTTATTTTTAAAGGTTTTTATTTATTTATTCGACACACAGAAATCACAAGTAGGCTGAGAGGCAGGCAGAGAGAGAGGAGAAGCAGGCTCCATCCCAGGACCCTGGGATCATGACCTGAGCCGAAAGCAGAGGCTTTAACCCAGTGATCCACCAGGCGCCCTGATGGGTGCATATTTTAATTTTATGTAAACGATGAAGAATGTGGCCTCAGGAGCCAGACGGCTTGGATTCAAAGCCACGCCCTGCCACATACCCTCTGTTGACCTGGACTTAGTTACGTGACCTTTGTGGGTCTCTGTTTCATCATCCGTAGGATGGAGCTGATATGAGTGACCTGCACCCCTGGGCTGCGGTGATGATTAAATTAGTGAGAACAAGTGAGGTCGTCCGAGGGGTCTGGTAGGTGGTCCCCTCTGTGGGGTTAGCGACCATCATTACTAGACTGTCTTTAAAGACAGGCTGTTCTTTGTATTTACCACCAGGTGCTAGAGGCAGACGTTGATTCATTTAGTTGACGGACACTTGTTCATCAGGCCCTCGTGGCTTCTCACCGGCGGATGTGCGGGCGGCTGTGGGCTCAGTGGCTCAGCCCAGAGAACAACTTAGTGGCATTCGCCGAGCAGGGCAGTTGGGCAGGGCCTTGGTGGTTAGAAGTCTGAGTCCAGCGAAATGAGAAAAGCCACACGGTGGGCGAAACAGGGCGACTTTGATAGAAGGAATGCAGGCTGTGATAAGTCATAAGGAGATACAGACTCAGACCCAAGGAAGGACGGGCTCGGGAGTTCAGATCTTGATGGAGAAGGCGTGGTCCGCCACCAGGCAGCTGGAAGTTTGCTGGTCCGGCCAGGCCAGAGCTGCTGGGGCTGGCGGAGCACAGGTCGCGGCCTGGGGCGGGGAGCGGAGGCCTCCAGCGCAAGGAGCCGCAGGAGAAGGCTGCGGGAAGGCTGGCGCCCGGCAGGGGCTGCAGCATCTCGGAGGGAACAACCCGGCGGGAGGTCCTCCCTCCACCTAGACCCCTTCCATGCTGGAAGCAGCCAGAAGTGGCTTCCTTCTCCGCGGCCCTCCAGCGCCCTCTACTGAGAAAGCTTAACACAGCGCTTACTTTAAGGAGATGCTTGAAGAAATCCCAGGGGTGGTCCCAGCACATAGGACGTGGAAGGGTGTGTGTCTCTGAGGGGCAGTGACACTACCGCTAATCATTGCTGACCTCTCCACGCTCCGCTCACCACAGAAAACGCGGTCAGGCTAAGTCATGGGGCAAAATCGCCCATCTGCATCGGCGCTTGGCCCGTCTGGAAAATGGCTAGAATTTGCCCAATATTTTTTGAGTGTTGACTATGTGCCAGGCACTGCTCTGGTGCCGAGGGGCCAGCGGTAGAGATGGGCAAGGGTCTTGTGCTCGGGGAGCCCACATTCAGGGAGGGAAGCAGATAAACTAATGCACAAGAAGATATTAGGTGATGATCAGTGCCGTGTTGAATAAAACAGGACCGTGGGCTGCTCAAGGAAGTACTCTCTGAGGGATGACATTGAACCTGAGGTGTAAATGACAGGAAGGGACACCGCGGGTGGAGGTGCGGAGGAAAGGCATCCCAGGGTCAGGAGCTCAGCCCGAAATGCTAAAACCCGTCCCCAGAATTCCAAACATTCATAACGCACCAACCCTTCCCATTTTGTAGATAAGAAAATTATATGTATGAGCTGATAACGAAATCTATTACTTTGCATGTATTTATGTTGTATTTTGATGTGAGTTAAAAAAAAAAACCCACCTGTAGAATGTTACCCTATTTCCTTGGGGATTCTTAGAATTTTCTGGGTGAAAATTTATTTGTGGCTCAGTTGCTGGGTCTGCCCACAGGAGGGTCTGGGGTAAGAAACAAGGACTGACTTTTAGGATGTGCCCCCACCTCAGCCCCGAGCTCTCGGAGACAGACATTGCCTTTCCTTCCGTCTTTCTCCAGCAGGCTCTCTGGGGGAGCCTGTCTCCGGGGAGACCTGTGCCCTCGAGCTCTGCTGCCACACGCCTCCGATAAGCACTTTTCTCCTAGGAAGAGTAGGCGATCAATGCCCACTTCACAGACACAGTCACAGAGGCTGGTGCACTTCTCTGGGACACCTTGGAGAGGACCACGCACTCTAATGTGTTACTTAGTCCCAGGAGTTATCCGGGACACAGAGACACTTTCCTTCAGTGCTGCCTTTGGCATAAGCTGCAGGCGGATGGAAGAGATATTTGTGGATTGGGGTAGGGGATTGACCCTTCTGGGTCTGCTCAAGGCTGGTCCAAGAGAAAGCTAAATGAGGCCACTGTTGCTTCTTGCATGTGTGTGTGTGTGTGATCCAACGATCTCATTTCGTTTTCTGTTCCCGTTGGACCTACTTGTTAACACAAAACATAAAGAGCAATGGATGAATGGAGAAACGAAATGTGGTCTAGACCTACAGGGGGGTGGTCCTCAGTCCGTAGGAAGGAAGGACATTCTGACACTTGCCACAACATGAACGAGACTTGAGGACACGATGCGGAGTGAAATAAGCCAGGCACAAAAGATGAATCTTGGGTGATTCCACCTAGATGAGGTCTCTAGAATATCGTCAGGTCCATAGAGGCAGACAGTGAAATCGGAGGTGCTGGGACAGAGGGAGGAAGAAATGGGGAGTCCATGTTTCATGGAGACCGAGTTTCAGTTTGGGGAAGATGTAGTGTCCCAGAGCTGGGTGGTGGGGATGGCTGCACAGCAGTGTGAATTAATTTCTCTCTTTCTTCCTTCCTTCCTTCCTTTCTTTCTTTCTTTCTTTCTTTCTTTCTTTCTTTCTTTCTTTCTTTCTTTCTTTCTTTCTTTCTTCCTTCCTTCCTTCCTTCCTTCCTTCCTCCCTCCCTCCCTCCCTTCCGTCCTTCTTTTCTTTTTCTTTCTTTCTTTCTTTCTTTCTTTCTTTCTTTCTTTCTTTCTTTCTTTCTTTCTTTCTTCTTTCTTTCTTTCTTCCTTCCTTCTTTCTAATTTTTTAAAGACTTTATTTATTTATTTGTCAGAGTGAAAAAGAGGCAGAGAGAGCACAAACAAGGGATGGGGAGAGAGAGAGGCAGACTCCCTGGTGAGCAGGGAGCTCAATGTGGGACTCGAACCCAGGATCCCGGGATCATGACCTGAGCCGAAGGCAGACGCCCAACTGACTGAGCCTCCCAGGACCCCCCGCAGTGTGAATTTCTTAATGGTACTCTACGCTTCAAGTGATGATGATGGTAAATTTTATGTTATGTATATTTCATCACAGTCAAAGTAAAAGGGGAAGGGCACGTGTCCCGAGCCTGGAGACTGCTGGTTCAGCAGGAAGAAGAGGGGAGCAGTAGCGGGTATCATATGGTCAGTATGATCAGTATGATACTGACCCGGACAGCCTGAGGCTCTCCCGGGTGGCTCCTTCTCCGGGGGAGAATTACCATTTCTTTTTTCCCCGCTCTGGCCTGTGTCATTTCTGCAAACGACTTTCTTCACGTCCTCATCCGAACCCCTTCTGAGCACAGAGCTCCTCTTCCACGGGGGAGAGGCGTGGCCGTGAAAGTCCTCTCAGCTCAGATTTTGGCAGAGCCGGGGAGCTGGACACTTGAGGCGGGAGAGAGCTGCCAGCGGAAACGGACGATCCTCGTGCCTCCTGCACAGCTATTATCGAGGAAGGCAAACCCCACTCCAATTAGTGGAGCTTGCATGGGATCCTTCCTTCATTATCCGCGCTTCTGAAGAACGTTTTGCAAATGTAAATGGCAGTTTTTGACAGACTGTATCTCTTACTGAATACGTCTCGGGGCTGTAATTTGGCTGAGTCCTGAGCATGTTGCAAATATGCTTCCCCCCAAAAGATTTTCCTGGGTTTCTGCCATTTCCCAGAATGTACATCAAGGGATGGCTATTCCCTATAAATGCTTCCCTCTCTAACATCTAGGAAACGTGCATTCACCAATTAGCAAGGCGTAGGTGGGTGCCAAGTCTTCTGGGTCTCATTGACTGAAACCATTCCAAAGATCAAGTTTCATCAGGCTGTGGAGGGCCATTAACTCTGATACGGTAGATTATTTCGTGTTTGTTCTGTGCAGACATTGGTTTCCTTGGAGCTGTCTATGTGCTCCTAGAAGAATTTGGACTCCTGGAACACCTGGGCAGTGAGGAGCCAGGTGAGTGGGATGTTACTGTCCCATTTCACTGGTGAGGGAATTGAATCCACAAGGACCAAGGCTCTGGAGAGCACACATCTCAAAGCAGTAATTATACCGACCCAGACGTGTGAAATTGCCGTCCCCCGAGATGACTTAGGAAGCATGTGCTGTCCACGCAAGGATACAGCCTCTCTGGAAGCTCCCAGCCAGGCCCAGCCCCTCTCGTTCAGTGCACCAGATCTCAGAAGTTCACGTGCGACAAGCTTGTGCCTCACGTTCATGATGCCAGTGCAATGATCAACGACTGTGTTAGGGAGTTTGGACGTCCTTCAGGTCCGACAGTAACTGCCAGGATTGCCCAGGCACCAGAGGCCGGGAGACGGGCAGGAGACGGATTGTCCCTGCCAGATGCTGGGAAGGTCCGACACCTTGCCATCGGACTCCTGGCCTCCAGAGCTGCGAGAGAATGAAGTTCCATGGTCTTAGGACCCCAGATTTTGGCAACTCCTGGGTGGCCCTCTAGGAATTGGATAGAAGCAAGATGCAAGATTCTCATGTGGTTTTTGGATAAAACCAGTCTTCAAAGACAATGTGCTGTGCTGCTTTGATGAGTGGGAATGACTTTTATTCTCCAGCCACGGAGATTTCCCCCATGGAAAATGGGAAGCCCTTCTTTGTCCCAGCCGGTGCCCTTAGCAGAAAATTCAGGACATTCCTCAGGGTTCCCTGCTCTGGGTGTGTCTTGGCTGCCTCCAATGCCCTCCTCCCTCCCCCACCTGGACAGGTGCCTTCCTCCCTCCCCCACCTGGAC
>LNAC01000385.1:1452217-1571818 GCA_002007465.1 Ailurus styani
CCACCCCCCACCCCCACCGTCCCCAGCTCTGATGGCCTCTCTCTCACCCCATGCCCATCTTCCCTCTCAGAAGTTTTCATTCCCAGAACCCTCCCCAGTTCGTCACAGCCAAACTTGGTGGAAAATCACCAACACCCACGGCTTCCATTTCCCCCAACCCCCAGCCCCCTGTCAAGTCAGGCATCTGTCACACGCCTGAAATGGCTGCTAAATCCAGTGAATCTTGGCCAGGCCTTGCTCTTGGGTGGCCTTGCCTGGGCCACTATGGACCTCACTCTCAGAAGGTGCTCATCCCAGGTCCTGGGTCTTCGCATTCCCGTCTGGTCCCTGTCTGCCTGTCCACGGCTGCCCCTCCGTGCATGTGGGACTTCGTCCTCCTGCCCTTGGATGCCTAATGTCAGGGCTCCTCAGGGTTGGTCCAAGGACCTGTGTTCGATTCACACACATGCCTGAACCATCTCAGGCATGTCTGTCGTTTCAGCAACAACCCAGAGTGCTAACTCCCCACAGTGTGTCTACATCCCAGACCTCTGTCCTGAGCGCCTGCTCCTGGGAGCCACCCTCAGCCACGGGACAGCTCCAACTCCATGTGGTTGTTCCCACTCAAATATGTGACCTCAAATGAAAATGAATTCTGGTTTTCTAAAGCTATTTTACCTTCTAGAATTTCTGTCTTTGGGAATACGGTAATGTCTTTTATCAAGTGGCCAGGCCAGAGACTGGGTGTTTTCCTTGACTATTCTCTCTCCCCGACTTCCCACACCCAGTCCTTCACCTCATGTTGCTTCTAGAAGTATCTCTAGAAGCGTCCACTTCTCTCCATCTCCTCAGCAACCACCCTCTCCAGTCACCTTGGGTCTGGATGATTGCCACAGTTTCTAATTGTGTTTCTAGACATGAGCCTTCCCAATTCACTCCAAACTGCAGCCAGAATATTCTATCAAAAATGCAGATATGATAATGTCTCAATTTACTTAAATCTTTGGAGGTTCCCCATGTACTTGTTCATGCTGTAGGATGCCTTCCTGTCCAGCGCCAGCTCTTGCCTCTAGAACTCTGGACCCTATCATGGTGTATTGCTCATGGAACACGGACATGGCATCCATTTTTGTTCCCTTCCTCTCCTCATCTTTCCAACTGCTAAGCTAAGCCTTTGTCCTTAGATTTCCCCCCGTCTGGGCCACCTGGTCCTCCCTCTGCCTCCATCCTCTGTTGACCAAGCCAACACTTACCATCCAACCATCCGCACTGACTTTACCCTCTCTCTGAAATGGTCCCCGATCCCTCAGGTGACATGTCCCCCTTAGCTCTTTGTGACCCTTGTACGCAGTTTAAGTGCCTCTTGTGTCATCCTCCAATCTGTCAGCTCTAATCTTCACCAGTTTTGTTCACTGTTCTGTCCTTGGTGATTAGCACATCACAGGTGTTGAGGAGGTATTTGTTCAATGAATGAATAAATGTGAGTTAAATGGTTTGGATACTGCATGGGGCTCATAACCAGCTCATTCAGAGACAGGAAGATCATTTGACTATTTTAGAATCTTCATATACGTGGGATCACGCAATAGTTGTCCTTCCTTGTCTGGCTTGTTTTACTTTAGCATAAACATCCTCCAGGATCATCCATTTGGTCACATACAGCAGGACTTCCTTCTTTCCGAAAGCTGGAAGAAGGGTGATAGCTGCCAGGGTCTGGGGGCGGGGGGGATGAAGCACATTTAGCTAAAGGTACAAAGCTTTAGTTACATGAGTCCTAGAGACCCACTGCACAGCATAGTGCCTACGGCGAGTAACTATGTATTGCATACTGCAGTATACTAATTTGCTAGGGGGCAGATCTTATGTTAAGGGTTCAAAAAGAAAGAGGGCAGGAGGAAACTTTTGGAGGCGATGCATATGTTCGTGGCATTGATTATGCTAATGGGTTTGTGGGTGTATACTTATGGCCCAACATTAAGGTATGTATTAAATATGTACAGCTCTTTGTCAGTCATTCATATCTCAATCAAGTGGTTTTAAAAATAAAAACCCAGGTTGACAGTATTATTACCGTGTGATAACTCTAAGTCTGTGCACATGGAGGTCAGTGCACCCTCGCTACGGCACTCAGTGGTACGTGAAGGTCACATCAGGACTCTGCCTGGGGGCTGCTGTCCCAGGATAAGAGTCAGGGCCTGCAGTAGCTCGGTTGCCTAAAGAAATGGTTCAAGTCGTAGCTGGATGCCGTTTCCTGTCCCTCATGGGAAATGTCACCTTGTTTCACATCAAAGCATGTGCCAGCCACTGCTCAGGGAGATGCTTGGAGCCCTGCAGCACCAGCTCTGGGAAGGGAATGGGGCATTAAAGAAGACATGGTCTTGGCCCCAGTGAAGGGCCGACCTTGTCACCTTCAGATGGCGCTGTGGCCCGTGGGGGCTATTTGGGTAGAGAAGGAAGAAGGCTGAAATTCATTTTTAGGGAATTTAAAGACACACTGAAGTATTTTTAGGACATTGTTTATTGATGCCCCATGATTCTGTTTGGTTGACTTGTAGAAATAGTGTCTCTGGTCTTAGACAGATTTCTTATACTTTTTCATACTCAGTTTCCTTATCTGTGGGGTGGGGCAGTCTCTGCTCATCTCAGAAGGGCACTTTCCAGAGTACAGGGAATGGAAGGACACCTTGTCCCTCATATTGACTTGTGCCGGGCACCTAGCTCTTTCCCAGTAACTGCAGAAGAGCTCAGCACTGAGGATGGAGGCCACAACTGCATGGAGTCCCAGGTGGTACCCAGGTTAGATGCTTGCAGGGAGCACTGGGCCAGGCACCTTTTTGATAAACAGGGTATCTTAGCTTGTGGCTTGGGTCACAAAAGAAAGGATGAAATGGGACGAAGACAAGCTTGTACTCAAGCTGTTGAGTTAATCGGCTGTAAGCAGATTTTCCCACTAGTAAGGAGACAGGTTGCAGACTCTGGAACCAGGCTGCTGGGACTCCACAACCCTCTGCACTTCCTGCTTTGGTAGCAGTTTGTTTATCTGCAAACTGGAGAGCTTTGAAGGTCAATAATTTTGACCCCATGAGGTAGTTGTGAGGTTCAGCGAACTAATATATGTAGGGCTCTTGGAACACAGACTGGCTCAAGACTAGCATGTGGCTGATGCTAGCTATCATCACCGTCATGATCACCATTATCATCATCACCACCATCACCACCACCATCACCACCATCATCGTCATCACCATCATCACCACAATCACCATCACCATCACTATCATCATCATCACCACCAGCACCATCACCAACATCACTACCATCAATTATCATCACCATCATCACTATCATCATCACCATCACCAGCATCACCATCATCAATTATCATCACCATATCATCACTTCCATCACACCATCAACACCACCACCATCATTGTCATCATCATCACCACCACCATCACCAACATCACTACTATCAATTATCATCACCATCATCACTAGCATCATCACCATCACCAGCATCACCATCATCAATTATCATCACCATATCATCACCTTCTTTGTCATCATCATCATCACCATCACCACCACACCATCATCATCATCATCATCATCACTACCATCACCATTATCACCACCATCATCATCACCTTCCTCATAATCATTATCATCATCAGTGAAAGGGTGAGGAAATTCAGCTTATAGATAGCCTATTGTTTTCCTATAACCACAGAATCATCTTCATGTTGCTTGGTGTGGCTGTTCCCTTGGGAGTTAAAGTAAGGTTAATAAATCGCTGAAAAGCAGAGTAGTGATTTGAAGGTTTCTGTGATTAGTCACACGAGATAAGAACAGACTCAAATGCTGTGTGGCAGGAGACACTGCAATTCCAAGTCCAGCAGTAAAAAAGCAAGAGACAGGTAGGAATACCTTGTTCAGGAAGCCCGAGCATCAGGATTTGAGGCTGTGGCCTCAGTGGCATTTCTGAGCACTGAGCTCTCAAATCTTTGGAAAAGAAATGCTGTACCCTGAAAGATGTGATTTTGACAATAGGTGATTACGTGGATGCTGAAATTCTACATTCTGATACTTGTTTCCTTACTCGAAGGGGTGGTTGCCTTACTTACATAAATGTGAATTTGTGCTATCTTTACTGCAAATGTATTTTGTAAAAAAAATTGCCTTGGATATAGGTCATTACATGAAAGCCATCCATTTGTATCTGAGCTTTAGAGAAAGCTTCTCCTCCCTCCCCACTTCTTCGCTTTTCCCCTTCATTCTTTTACTCTGACATAACAAAAAAATCACTTATTTTTTTAAGTTAGATACATAATTTAAAATAAATGTAGATACGTAAATTAAATACATGATTGTTTTAACAGATTCAAAACAATCGTTCTAATGAATTCAAACCAATTCACATTTAACTAAAGTGTGAATTTCCCACCAAATCCTGACCCACTTATTCTCTGCATCCAGCTCCCTCCTTGGTCTCCACTCCCCCTGGCCATAGTCACTTTTAGAGCTCTATACGTCTCTCTCCCCCGACTCCTCGGTGGAGGGCTTAAACTGCTGACCCTGAGATCAAGAGTTGGATGCTTAACCAACTGAGCCCCCCAGGCACCTGGACAATCTTCTTTCATTAGTGATAGATTGGAATCTTTCCACATCATTGCATACACATCATTTTGAAAACAATTTCACTTTTTTCCTGGTACAAATACAGGCTATTCCCACTATCAGTGTTGGTGTTAACTGTTACAAACAAAGCTGCCAAGAATGACCTCATACAACCTATCTTTGTTCACTTGTATTGCTATTTCTCTAGGATAGAAATGACAGTGTATGCATGTTTAAAATTTTGGAACTGACACATTTTTCCTCTTTAAAATGTTTGTATCTGTTTATACTTTCACCAATAATATGTGAAAATGACAATTTCCTTCAAGCATCACAAACAACTATTTTCAATCTTTTTATGTCAATCCCATGGGCAAAAACTTTTTCATCTTAGTATGGCTTCAAACATGTACTTGTTTGCTTTTTTGGTAAAGATGTGCAAATATTTTCTTCCAGACTGCCATTTGTCAACTTGACTAAGTGGGAACTCTATATCCCCAAATCCACCCTTGTATGATACCAAATAGAGTTCACCAAGGGAATTTAATCGAGATGTGGGAGAAGAAAGGAAGCATCCGTTTACTCTCTGTAAAGGTTGTTTCTGTAGACAAGAGGCAGACAGAAGCAGTGGTAGCAGCAGGCTCCAAACATTCACTGCTCTCCTCTGCTCCTGGTTCAGCTTATTCCCACTGACTGGCTGACTGCATCGCCTGGCATGAGCCTCCCTTTCTCAGCCTGATTGCAGAGCTAGCTGGATACGCTCAGCTGCTCAGAGTGGCTGGGGGCTGACTCCTTGGCTCCTCCGGCTTCTCCCTGACCATGCAGCCTGCACCCTACTGCAAACCCCGGACCCCGAAATGCACATGAATGACTCCGTTGCCATACCCGCACCATCTCTGCACTTGGGTCATGGGTCTTCTGCCATGTAGGATTTGGTGTTTTTCAATACTCGACTTTGTCACTTTCCTTTATGATTTCTGGCTTGTGTCTTGCTGTGAAAGATCTCCTACACTCTAAGACTGTAGAAAAATGTATTTTCATATTTTTTCTAGTACTTTCATAATTTGTGAAAATATGTAGATTGCCAGCCCATGTAGAATATCAGCCTATGATAGGAAGTAGAGTTTCAACTCATCTCATCTACATGAGAAGCCCATTTTCCCAACAACACTTAGCGAATGATCCATTCTTTCCATACTAATGTGAGTTGCAAGCCTTCATTCAAAGCCCTGATCTGCCACTTACCGTGTGACCCTCAGACCTTCCTGCCTCTTCCTGTCTTAGCTTTCTCATTTGTACGTTGGGGCCGTTACTGAACTCTGCCACCCAGGTGTCCCCAAATTTAACTTTAAATAATAAAAATTAAAATTTACCTAGCTGACTCTCCCTCCTGGTGGTTTCTTTCCTGCCTGTATGTTTCTGTACCACAAAGATGGTGAGGATTTGGATCCCACAACTGTAAGAAGCATAAGCATGAGTTTTGTTTTGTTTTTTCCTAATGTGTCACAGGGCTACCCAGAGCACTGGACTGGTGTTCGCTTCCTTGCTCCTCAGAAGTGGCCAGAGCGTTTGGAACCCCGTTTTCCTAGGCAGAGAGACTCCCGAGGACTCCGGCCTCGGGCAGAGATCTCAGTTCTCGCTCCTCACCCCACAGGCTCATCAGGTACCCACCTCCCTTGGCTCAGCTTGCATTTAGTCCCTGGGCTCCCATCCCGGGGCTGATATCTGGGTCCTGTTGACCACAGAAGGATCAGCCCATGCTTAGTACTCTGGCTTACAATTTCCCTTCATTTCTGGCCACGGACAGTTTCTCCTTCTTTATTTTGAGATTGCTGTGTATTTATTTGCTTATTTAAAGATTTTATTTTATTTTTTTAAAAAAGATTTTATTTATTTATTTGAGAAAGAGAGAGAGTGAGAGACAGCATGAGAGGGGAGAAGGTCAGAGGGAGAAGCAGACGCCTGTGGAGCTGGGAGCCCGATGTGGGACTCGATCCCGGGACTCCAGGATCATGACCTGAGCCGAAGGCAGTCACCCAACCAACTGAGCCACCCAGGCGCCCTAAAGATTTTATTTTTAAGTAATCTCCATCTCCAATGTGGCGCTTGGACCCACAACCCCAAGATCATGGGTCCCATGCTCTACCGATTGAGCCAACCAGGCCTCCCAAGATTGCTGTATATTTAAAACCAAAACCGCCCCCAATTTTGTCATATTTAATCTAGCATTTCTCTGTGTTTTTGTGCAGTGTGTGTGGGCAGTTGTCCATATTGCCAGAAATTATTCCTCCTTTATCATCCTTAATGTCAGGGTGTAAGCCTGACTTGCTCGAGGTTTGGTCTATTTTTCTGGTCTTTGCAAAGAATTAGCTCTTGATTTTCTTTATCGATCTGCTAACTTTTCAAGGGTGGGGGAGCTTCTATTTTTTTTCTCTTGTCTTCATTGATTCTTTCCTTTAGGCTTACTCTTGTTGTTTTGAATTCTTCTGTTAAATACTCAGCTCATTTATTTTTAATCTCTATTGTTTTCCAAAAAAGCTGTAATTGTCCTTTGAATTACTAATTTGCTGCATCCTATAGATGTTGAGAACTAGGGCTCACAGGACAATTTCCCCTTTAACACAAGAGCTGTCTAGCAAACTGCTTTTAAGATGTCCAGTGACTAGACTTTTGGGGGGTGTTAATATGGAGTATTTTGACATTGAGATCAGAGATCATGCTCAGGTAAGATTTCTGCCGTTTGGAAAACCGTGAGCTTTCTTCTGTACACAGCTTTCCTTTTTGACATGAGGGGAAAGGCTGAGGAAAGATGGAAGGGTGAACTTGGGAAGGGAAGGAAGAACAGATCTGGGGAAGATGAGTCGATTTGAGCTTCCCCTCGTGCTGGGATTTGGCAGGTGTGGAGACAGAGAGCATGGTCAGTGTCACTGGAAGTGAGGGAGAGCCAAGGGCTCAGCTGTCTCCTTCCCCCTTGCTTCCTTCTAAACTGTATGTTCCTAGCTCACATCAGTGCTCCTGGTGCCAGACGCTGAAGGAGGGCACAGACCGGGGCCATGGGGGGCGGTACCCGCTTTTCCCAGGCATGCATCTCTGGGAAAAGGCCCCTCTTTCCCCTGCTTCCTGCTCTGTGGTAGCAGGAAGGCTAATGCGGAGGGAACTGAACATGCCTTCAACACACACCCATGTCGCAGGCACCGCATGCAGGACAGGGCATCTCTGTGAGCTGCTGGGTGCACACCTGCAGTACCTGCTGAGCGATGCCCTTCTTCAGGACAAGGCTCTGCAGAGCTGAGAAAGGCAGGAGCAAGCCAACACGTTAGGCAGGGACTCAGAAAAACAGTGTGGCACGGTGGGACGGGCCTGGCCCGCATACCTGTGTGTCGTGCACAGGCTGTGGGAGCCGCTGAGGGTCCCGCGCCTGGGTCTTCCCACCTGCAAGGATCCGTACCTCATGGCATTGCTGCAAGGACTCCTTGCATGAGGCACATGCATGGTTAGCCCCCCGCTTAGGGCTCCGAATGCGATTGACGCTAATTCCCTCGGCCGGGTGCGTCTTCCTGGACCTCCCCGCAGCACCGAGGGCTTCCGGCAGCTGCCTCCCTGGGAAGGTCTCCTACACCCAGGACACAGCTCTCCCAGCTCTCCTGCCTCTGTGGTGCTCTCTCCCGTGTCCTTCCTTGGCCCTGCTAGCTCTTCCGTCCTCTAACGGGAGCCTCTGTGGAAGATGTGCCCGGGGCCCTTCCTTTCCCTTGCCAGGGGTCTCCTGTTCACTGTTGTAAATCGTAAATTGTACCTGTTGTCGGAGGACTCCCAGTGGGTGCCTTTGGCTCCGATTTCCCCCCAGGTCCAGTGCCCCGGGGCCACCTTCCTGCCTGGTGCCTCCATTTCTGCAATCGGACACCAGCCTCCTCCTGCTTTCCCAGCTGGAAACCTCTGAGTCAGACACACTTAGCTTCTCCCTCTTCACATTTTCCACGTTCCCTCAGCTGTCACATCCTGTCAGGCCTGATCCTGCCGCCTCTCCCATCAGCTGTGGCATCTGGCCTCTTGTTTCCATTCCCATTACCATCCCCGTAACGCAGACCCTCATTACCCCTCACGTGGACCCGGCAGCTGCCTGTGTCCTTGGCCTAGTGCCGTCGTCTCTTCCTCCTCTCTGCGCTGCCCACTGAGGACACGAATCTTTATGAAGTCCAGCTCTGGGTCCATCCGGGCCTTGCTCATGGATTTCTAGTGGGTTTTCTTGGCCTCCTGGAAGTGCCTTCATTGCACATCTTTCCACTCAGCTCTTCTGGATTGGAAACAGTCGCTGAGTCCAAGCTGTTCCTTCCCAGGTCAGTGGTCCAGCTAGACAGACTGCTCCCTATTCTCCGGGACGCACTTCGGGCTCTCCACATCTGTGCCATCGTTCACCTTGAGTGTCCTTCCTCCACGCTCCGCTCTCCTGACTCCCCGCTCCTCCTGTGTCCCTCTCTCCAGTTACCCCATGCAGCAACAGCATCCTCTTTGGGTCCTGCACTGAACCCGTTTTGCACTTCTGAAAAGACATCAGGCTTTAGATCACAGTCAGTGTGCTGGGAAGTCAGCATCTTTAAGTCTGTACCCCGCCTTTGCCCTCATCTGGCTGTGGGAACTTGGAGAAGCTGCTTTCCTTCGCTGGATCTATTTACTCACCAACAACGCAGTGTTATTTCACAGTGCTATGGAAAGGATTAAATAAGATAACATCTAAACACGGGGCACCCAGGGTGTCAGTTTCTTTCCCTTAGGGAATCTTCTATTTTGTGCCTGATATTATCAATCAGAGACATCTGGGTCTGCTCTAACTGGAGTGCGTGTGCAAACGGCTTAGCCCAGAGCCAGACGCGTCCCCAGCAGATTGTTTGTTGTGGCTATCCTTACCTGCAAAGGTTGTGCTAAATAAGAGAGAAATTAGACCCGACTTGGCGAATGTAAAACTTTGGTCATGGTTATGAATATGTTAATGTTTTGAAATTTGAATATTTGTTTTAGAATTGCTAGGTTTAACTCTGCCTGATCCCTTGACGTTTATTTTCCTTTAAAATCACTGGGGTTGATGACGAACCCGAGCTTGCCCACAGTGCCATCATAGCGTGAAACCATAGCTAGGTCCCTATCAAAGAATGAGCAAGTGCGTTGCTGGAATCACATAGTCGTGAAATGGTCATACTTTTTAAACAGAAATATCGACGTATGTAGGCTCAAAGGCATTTTTTTTTGTCCCCATGTATCAAATAGTTCTTATTTTTCTAAATTCTTGATTCCCAGGCCTAGAAGAGGGAGTTCTAAACAAGTAATTGTTTGCTTTGAGCATATGTATTATCTCAATCTCATTTTAAAACACCCAGAATTTGGGGGGGATAACTGTTGTTATTATGGACGGGATGGTCCCTTCCGTCCAACTTGTCATCTAGAACTCAGGGCAGCAGCCTCCAACTCAACCATGACTGACCCTGCGGTTGGCAGAATAATGGCTCTCCAAGGACGTCCATGTGCTCCCTGGAAACCACAAATACGTTACCTAACACAGCAAAGGAAAACTGAAGTTGTAGATGCAATTACGGTTGCGACAGTTGACCTTAAAAATACCCTGAAGAACCCAACGTAATCACAAGACTCTTTAAAACTGGAAGAGAGACAGAGTCAGAGAAGAAGTTGTGATAATGACCCAAAGATCAGAGTCACATGCTTGCTGTCCTTGAAGGGGGAGGAGTCGGGTCATGAACCCAGGAAGCTGATGTCCTCTAGAAGCTGGGAAGACAACAGATTCTCCCTCTGAGCTTCCAGAAGGCATTCAGCCCTGTGGACACCTTGATTTTTAGTTCAGTGAGAGCCATTTTGGACTTCCAGCCTCCAGAACTGTAAGAACTGTTTTAAGTCCCTAAATTTGAGTTAATTTATTATAGCAGTGATAGCAAACTAATACAGACTTTCATACTAGGAATGTGATGCTGATGTCAAAAACAAAAACATGTTTTGTTTGCTCTTTTTTTTTTTAAGAACTGTAAAGGCTTTGGAATTGGCAGTGGGAAGAGGCTTGAAGAATTTTGAGGAGTCTGATACACCATTCCTAGAGATATGGATGTTTCAGAGAGCCAGCAAGTGTTCACAAAGGAGTGAGAAACGTGGTAGAGAAGAAGAAGCATAAATCATCGCAAATGGACTGATGGTAGAAATATGGATGCTACAGGTGCTGCCAGGGAGGACTCAGAAGGAAATGAGGAGCCTGTCCCAGGAAACCAGAGGGAGTGAGAGGCTTGCTGTGTGGTGGCACAGTGTTCCCATAACAGAGTCTCTTGTGTGAAAAGCAGAACTAGTAAAGAACGAACTTGCAGCTTTAGAGGAGGAGACCGACGAGCAAAGGGTTGAAGATGCAGCCTGGCTTCTTCCTGCTGCTTATTGTAAAATTATGAATGAAAGAAATGGAGAGAAGAGATGTTTAAGGGGAATCGGGACGTGTCAGTTTTGAACCTTCTCATCCCCTCCACAATGCAGATGATGCTGAAATAGGGATTTACTGTCAGGAAAACATGCTCTAGAAAAAGCTCAGGGAATGACTACACAATCTTTTCCTGATGTCTTCCAAAAATCAAAAGATCCGAATATTCAGTCCCCACAAATGTTTCTTTGAAGAGATTACGAACATGACTCGCTGGTTCCCTAGATAAATCAGAGGACTTCTGGGAATCTTGGGAGCATGGCCTCACACCATCTCAACAGGAGCAGGAACTGGAGGTGGGGTTATTCAGGAAAGACCCGTGGGCAAGGCTTTTGTCTCATGGGATAAATCCTCATGATGTAAATGGGAGGCCCACGAAGTTCTCGAGAACTTTATAGGAGTAAAAACACTGCCGGTTTGGACTAAAAAGGAAAGACAGGATGAAAGGACTCTTGTTGGTCCTGCAAAAGTCTGCAGGCCAGGGACAGCTTGCTAAAACCACTCATGCTGCTTTTCATGAGAAAGGAAGGATGCCACAGGGAGGGAACCAAGGTGGATCCAAGAGCCGTGCAGGATTAATCCTAGGCTTCGTACCCAATGGAATTTGCCTGACTGGATTTCTAAGTTGATTGGGACCCGTGACTTCTGTTCCCTCCATTTTCTCCCCTTTGACCTGAGCATTGATGGCTAGTCTTCTCCCATGTCCCATCACTGCCTGTTGGAGTGGGTAACTTGTCCTCTGGTTCTGTAGATCCTCAGATGGAGGGGAATTTTGCTCCAGGGTGAATTGCACCTGGAGTCTCACCCATACTTGATTTAGATGATGATATTTGGGACTTTCCATCTGATGAGAGTTTGACAGGGTTTTGGACTTGGAGCTGATTCTGTAATGGGTTGAGACTTTTAGGGGCATTGGGATGGGGTGTCAATGTACTCTTCACTGTAAAAAAACTGTTACGGTAAAACAGGGGGCCGTGTGGTGTGAGGTTAGGGAGGAGGGCAGACGCCAGGTGAAAGCGTCCAGATTTCATTCTGCACAGAGGAGAAAGCCTCTGTAAGGAGCAGCAGTACAGATGAGTGGGATATAGCCAAGCCGATGGAATTTTGGAGGAAACGACATTCCGCATCCAGACTCTAGTGTCAGCCTTAGAAAGCAACAATCATTATTTAAAAGGAAGTGGCTGGAGTGTTATCTTGAGCTCCTGGAATATTTGACTTCTCCAGGCGTTTCCTCTGTCTGGAATAGATGCTCTGGTCAAAGTACCGAAGGTCTCCCAGACAATAAGCAAGAACGCTTTAGTCATGGATCTCAAGAAAGGAAGGTAGTGTGATTTGGTAATGGCTATGAAGTGGGGGTCTGGAAGGCCGGGAAGTGGGCTATGGGCTTGGGGTCCCTCAAACAAACGCTCCCATGTTTGGCACGGAGAGCCACCTTGCTGGTGTTCATCTCTGCATGAATTGTGTGTTTTGCAAACTTCCCTGTGGTGCCTCCCTAGGTGTCAAACCAATTGATTCCTAGGACTGTAGTCAAACTTACAACTCTTGTATTGAATGGAAACAGGTACCCCCCATAGTGCCCCCAGTCTGTCCCCCACACTCTATTCTCTCCTCCTGTCCTTGCAGTGGCTCTAG
Organism: Ailurus styani; assembly: GCA_002007465.1. Classification (NCBI taxonomy): domain Eukaryota; kingdom Metazoa; phylum Chordata; class Mammalia; order Carnivora; family Ailuridae; genus Ailurus; species Ailurus styani. The sequence continues at coordinate 1,464,906 of LNAC01000385.1, forward strand.
CGCTGGTCCCAGTACAGAGCTAACCTGTGAGACCTGCCAAATCTCCACCTGGAGACGAGAAGATGCCATTCATGTTCAGGATGTCCCCAACCTTCACATGTCACCTTCCCCTGAAACCTGTTCTCACCTTTGTCCCCTGAGTCCTCTTTAGTGACTTCTTCACCCACAGGAACTTCCGCATGAGAAACCGGAGCGTTTGCTCAGTCTCCCTTTCTCTTTCATTCAGAGTCTTCAATCAGCCCCAGGTACTGCTAATTCCTGGTTCTTAAACAGCTCTGGATTCTGAGCTCCTCCTTCCTCATCGCCACTGCCTTCACTTCCGTCGTCACCATGCCTTGCCCGGAAGCACACCTGCTCAGTGTCAGTCCCTGGATCTCCCTGGCAGTCCCCATCCCACTCCTGCGGCGGCTCGTTCCTGCCACTGCTATTCTTGGATCTAGTGGGGCAGCCCATCGTCTGACCCTGGCCACGTGGATGCTAGCTGGTGAGAGCGTGCTCCAGACGCTTTCTGCATTTGGACCGATGGGTGAGTATCATTTTGTTGAATGGCAGGGCTCCTAAGACGCAAGCCCAGGGAATGTGGGCAGCCATTCTTCCAGCCCCCACAAAATCAGGGGGACAATCCGGTGGGCCAGAGCTGATGCAGAGAGAGAAACTGAAGCCAGAGGTCCCAGAGAGGGGGTCTGGGACACCTGGGTCTGGAGTCCCCAGGTGTTGGTGTCCCGGCTGTGTCTTTGTTCTTCCTTTCCACGTGAGCCGATACCTCCACCATGTCTTGTAAGAGTTTCACTGGTGCTTCTGTCCCAGTATCAGTTTGGCTGTCCCCTCACCATTTCTGAACAGCCCCTTCGTTCCACATTACTAGTAGAGAAGGTTCCAGCTTGTTGGTCTAGGTTTTCTCTGAACTCTGACTTCCTCTCTGCCCTGGCGTCCTTCCACACCATCCACTTTTACTTTACATCTGAGGAAGGAAAACAAGCAGGTGATGGGTGTTGTCTCACATCTGAGCCTTTGCCAGTGCTCCCTCCCCGCCTGCTGGCCCCTTCTCGACACCACCCCTACCTTCCGCTGGGGGAGCTCACAGGCCCTTTCCTCGGTCAACAGATCATTATTTCTTCAAATCGTGGCTCCAGTGTCTTCTTTACGAAGCTTCCTTTGACCAGCCACCCCCTCCCAGGCCCTCAGATAAAATTAACGATTCTCGTCCGAGCACTCTCTGGGACGTGCCCTTCCTTCCTTTGTTGGATGGCTCATGGCGTACGTTAACTCACTGGCTTGGTGGCCCGGTTCCCTGATGGGGATGGGGACTCCTTGAAGCAGAGGCTGTGCTCCAGTGCAATGCTTGGCACGTGGGGCGTGGTCAACAACTACTCGCTTGAGAACTTAATTGAAAAAGAAGGTAGCAAAGGGAGCTCTGCATGATTCCTTTGAACTCATGTTGACCCCAGGGGACCAGGGCTCTTTCCTAAGTTCCCCCAAAGCCAGTATATCTGTGCCTCCCATAATCTGTTGGGCGATCCGAGATGACCTCATGGATCTGTTGCTTCCAGCTGCCATGGTCAGTCTCTTGACCTCACGGGACTCACTGGGTTCACTCAAGTAGCCACGGGGCCGTGATGGGCTGAATTGTGTCCCTCAACATTTTTATGTTGGAGTCCTAACTCCCAGCACCTCAGAGGTGACTGTGTTTGGAGATGGGGTCTTTAGAGAGGTAAATGAGGGCCACGGGGGCCCTACTTCAATCTGACTGGTGTCCTTGTCAGAAGAGATCAGGACATAGGCACACACAGAAGGACACCGTGTGAGGACACAGGGAGAGGACAGCGTCTACACATCTGGAAGAGGCTCGGGAGGAACCAGCCCTGTTATCCCCTGGCCTCAGACGTCCAGCCTCGGTGCTGTGAGAGAACAGAGGTCTGTTGGTTAAGCCCCCAGTCTGTGGTACTCGTTATGGCCACCCAAGCTGACTAGTACCGATGTCCTGTGACTTCACCCCAATTTCAGCATCCTGGGGGGAGGCTGGATGGGCCTGGGGATGTGGCCCATTTTGGGAGTTCAGAGTCTCTCACTGAACCCTACCTACTGTGGGCTTTCGCTCCCTGGGCATCTTTGGCCTGCTGTTCCAGTTTGGCCGCAGCCACAGCTAACTCTAGCGGGCTGCCCTTGTGGGGTCTGCCAAAGCAAATTACCTAATAATCTTTCCCACACATTCTACAGTATAGATCCTATTACTGGCCATGGTGTAAAGATGAGAAAATGAGTTTCAGGCAGAGCCAGTGCCTTGCCTTAGGTCAGAGGAAGGAGCAGAGCTGAGATCCCAACCAGGTGTGTGTACTTGTGTCTTTATCAGTTGCAAATATTGATTCTCCTTGGAGCTCAACCCAGAAGGAAAGCTGGGATTGATTTATTGTATTTTTTGCTCTGTCATCTCTTATCCATGCAGCACGCACCTACTGCTTGTTCCTCGTGCATGTACTGAGTGCTTTCTACATAGTCAGCACCAGCCTCGCCTACCCCTTCTGGATTTTCTCCTTGACTACCACGCCGTATGAAAACCGGTGGTCGTCCTCAGAGTGGTCACAAGTGCTCATTCTGCACTGCTGTCTCTGGAACATCACTCTTGCCCACATTGTGGACCTTTCCTGGAATACTGGTCTGGTTTGGATTGTCCCCTTTATCTGTTAGATGCGGCTTTCACAATCTGCTTATCCAAGAGCCTGGAGGATGATGGTCACACATGCCTCTCGCTCCCAAGGGGACAATCAGTGGCTGCTTTGTTCAGCCTCTTCATCCCTTTGGAGGCTTTTCTCTGAGCTTTTATGGCACCTCTGTTGTCCGTCCTCTTGTAACCTCACTCATTTTTCTGTCTTTCTTGTGTCCAGGAAGAAATTGCCAAGGCTTACTGTGGCCGTCTGTCCAGTGGCCATGGCACCTTCCGCCATTCTGTTTCTGGCAAATTCGTGCCAGGACGATACATAATTTCTTCTGTAATGATTGCTTTCCCTCTCCATGTGGCCTCTTCAGTTGAACCACACTTGTGTTTGATGGGCCTTGCTCCCTCTTGCCCCAGGAACTTTGCACATGCTGTTTTAGCTGCTTGGAATGCTTTCATCCCCTCTCTCACCTGACTCGCTTCCTGAGAGCAGTCTTCCCAGATGATTGGGCTCCCCACATGTCAGGAGTTGAATTGTGTCCTCCCCTTAAGTCATATGTTGAAGTCCTCACCCTTCTACCTCAGACTAAGGTCTTATTTAGAAAGAGGGTCTTTGCATTTGTTAAGAAGAGCTCAGGCTCGACTAAGTTGAGTCCCTAATCCACCATATGACTGGGGTCCTTATAAAAGGGGGAAGAGTGGACACAGGCACACACACATGGGGGGGGTAGAGAACATCACATGAAAATGCAGGCAGAGATGGGGTGGTGGGTCTACAAGTCACGGAACACTAAAGGTAGAGGAAACTTCCAGAAGCTGGGGAAGAGGGTGTCCCTCACATCCTCAGGAGGAGCTAGCCTGCCCTCATCTTGCCTTCCAGCCTCCAGAGCTGAGGGATGACACATTTCTGTTGGTTAAATTACTCAGCTTGCTCTCCTGTTCCAGAAGTCTGGGAAAGTAACACACCGTTTACAGGTTTCTCTGTCAAACTAGTCTCCTGCTTAAGCATGACCGTGATTATAAGAAGTGATTCAATGTCTGTGCTTCCTGTTGGATTCGAACTACCATAAAGGCAAAGATAACATCTGTCTATTGCTAGGGATTCACAGAACTTGGCACAAGGCCCAGTATCTGCCCAAGAGTTGGCCATGAATATGTGAAAGAAGGAAAGAAAGGAAAACAAACAGGAGGAAAGTCTTTAAAAATTATTGGCTGGTTAAGTGTTCTTTTCTTTGAATTAAGAGAAATGCTATTACATTTGCACTTAAAGATTTCCATCCAGTTCAGCTCAGAAGTCTGTAGTATTCCAGGGGAGCAAAGTTGGAGGACCGCTACCCTAAAAAAGATGTATTGTTTACTTTCCCCTAACCCCCTTCATTTTCATGTTTCTATCCATGCTTTTCCTTCTGTCAAGAGCTTTCATGGTTCCTGTTTTCCACACCAAATTCTACCCATCCTTCAGAACTCAGCCCCAATGCTCCCCCACCCCCCCACAATGTCTTCCTTGATGTGCCATTGGAATGGTCTCAGATATATTCTGCCTCTAATGCACTTGAGCTGTGTGGCACAGCATCACTAGAAGAAGCTGGGAAGCACAGCCCTCTTATGCGTTTAGAAGGAGAGAGACATCGCTTTGATAGATAGTATAGCCGGTCGTGGTCCTCATTGTTTCCAGATGATTCTGGCACGGCCTCATGGTGGGGCCCCACAACTGAAAAGCACTGTCCCAGAGTGGATGTCATCGCTCCCTTCTTAAATTCTCAGATGGAGTTTTCTCAGCCTTTGTCTGATCAGAAGGATCACTTCCAACCCTCAGCTGTAGTGTTTAAGTATACGATGCAATTCTATTCGTGGACAATGGGGCACACGTGAATGCTTTGTTGTTACAGTTTCTCTCAACATGGCAGCCTTCTCTGAGCCAGAGACACGTGTGGCCACGTGTCACATTCACTCGCTTAGCCACATCATGTTTCAGATGTGTCTTCATGATCTGATCCAAACCATACACCCAGTCAGTGACTTTTCTGGTGAGGCTGGAGCTGAGTCAAATTCTGAGAGACTGATGGGTATGAAGGATGACAGGGTCAAGCACCTGGCTTGTTCGTTGGGAGCTGGCACCTGGGCTATGTTCATTGCTGATGAGGAAGCATCTATAGGGGAGGCTGGGTCCATGTCCTTTATGCCCTCTGTGCTGCTTAGTTTGCTTTTCTAAGCAAGTATTTCTACAGTAATATGTTATGTCATTTTACTTCATTGAAGTTACTCTGCTGAGATTGTCATATTTATAATTACAGTGTGTGCATGGAGAGAGAGAGAGAGAGAGAGAGAGAGAGAGAGAGAGAGAGAGAGCGTGCACACAGGAGAAGAAAGAGAGCCTTCCATATTATTCTGCCAGTGTCTGCTGGCTGACGTGAGGACGGCCCTTCTTCCGTTATCAGCTAGCTTTTGACTGATGTGTGTCATTGAAATCAGCTGGACTGATTACAACCAGAAGATTGTGGTAACTATGCATTCATTAGTCTGTCCAAGAAGCCTGGATTGATAACCAAGAGCTACATCAATGCTTCTGGAAAAACATTTTATTTCAGAAAATGCTTTCTTCTGGGAAAGCAAAAAGGAGAGGCCCTATAATCCTATTTCTATTCATTGCCAGAGAAGTATCATCTTTTATGTTGACCTTAGAATTACAAACCTGGGTGCTTGTTTTCTGCTCTCAGCAAGGATATGAATCCACTAATTAGTGCTTTTTTTCTGTAGTTGCAGATCTGTTAGGACCCATGGTGGGATCATATCACAATGGGATCTGGAGTGTTGGTTAGACTCGGTGGATTATATGCAATATTCATCATGTGACTTTGATTATCTATTATACATTTTATTTGTTAGATTCATATGTAGAGGGCTAATGCATTCCTGATGGTTTTTAACTTGCATTTGAAAACACTTACTATAAAAACAGTGATTTTTATAGTGAGTCCCAATCTTGTAAAACAAGGTGGGTTTGCAGCAATGGAGGAGTGGACATCGTGCCTACTTGAAACACCACTGCTTTCTCTTGGCCCAGCAGCGCCCTGATAAGGATCCTCCCCTCCCTCGCAGGAGGCCAGGTGTGGTCCATGGTCCCAGATATGTTCTCCTCGCCAATGACATGTTCTTCTCCCAAAATTGGAGAGACTGTGGAATTTGATGCTGGTGGTGCTTCCTGCCCCGTGTGTGTGTGTATATGGAGGGGGCTTGCCTCCATGGGCTGGATCCCCTCTGGCTCATTAAGGTCCTGCCTCAAAAGGGTCCCCTCTTCATGTGCCAGAAGCAATCCAGCTCCTCGGCAGAAAGACGTGGAGAGACAGTGAGGACTTGCAATGGCTCTGCGCATTCCTGGGTAAAAACCAAACCAAACAAGGCTGGATTCTGTCTTCGCTGGTTCACAGCAGCAAGGCCAGACACAAAGGGGATTTTCTCATCTTTGGTTTTCTGGCTTCAGATAGGTCCATGTGTCAATGATCACCCGTACATTTACCCGGCTTGTTTTCAGAGAGCTGAAAGATCAGATTTGGTGACTGTTCCATGTGTTGTGTATCTGCAGCGAGATGTTGGCAGGGAGGTAGCATCCCTGGCTCTGAACATAAGGGACTCAGCGTCTCACAGAAGTAAAAATAAGTCACTAGTCTAGGGATACTCTGGTGGCTCGGTTGAGCATCTGCCTTCGGCTCAGGTCAGGATTCCAGGGTCCTGGGATGGAGCCCTGCATCAGGCTCCCTGCTCAGTGGGGGGCCAGCTTCTCTCTCTCTGCTCCCCCTGCTAGGCTCTCTCTCTGTGTTAAATAGATAAATAAAATCTTAAAAAATAAAAAAGAAGTGTCTGGTCTGGCTGACGACGAGGGAGTTACTACATAAAAAGGAACACCTGTGCAGACGTTCGGGAGACGTCCTTCTTGGTCATGTGTGCTCCTCCCCCAGCCTCAGGTGCGCTGCACCCCCTCGTCCAGGCCCCGGGACACCTTGTGTTTTCTCCATTGCAGCTCTCCCCATGCCCTGTGCTGCTTGACTCTCTCTACCCCAGGATGGAGCCACTGTAGGCATTTCTACAGCAGAGCTGCTGGGCGCCAGGGGCAGCTGGGTGGTAGGACGCAGCCTGAAGGTGATGTTCCAGCAGGTGTGCACATTATGTGAAATGTCCACTATTGAAATACGGACAATCTCTCTCTCACACATGCCTGCTCAGTGGCAGGCATTAAATATGTGTCTTTTTTTAAAAAAATATTTTTATTTATTTGAGAGAGTGTGTGTGTGTGAGAGAGAGAGCACACGAGGAAGGGGGAGGGACAGAGGGGGAGGGAGAAGCAGACTCCCCGCTGAGCAGGGAGCCTGATGTGGGACTCTATCCCAGGACCCTGGGATCATGATCTGAGCTGAAGGCGGATGCTTAACTGACTGAGCCCCCCCCCCAAGCACTCTACTGTTAAATATGTGTCTTATCTGTTTGTCCTGACATTGGAGTGTAGGTGTGGGCAAGGGACATGGGATCTTGGAGAACCCCTAGTGGTTTTGGAGTGGTCTCCGCTGTGCCCATCCAGAGAAAGAAACTCCACAGGGAGAGGTTGTAGGAACTCAGCCCAGACCTGCAGCTTGAGAAACATGGTGTAGACACATAGCTGGGGTTCCTTGTGATGAGTCATGTCATGAAAATGATTCCCACACAAAAGAACAGGAAGGTTTCCATCATAGGAGAAAAATGTGTGCCAAAAGCATGAAGGGATCGTTCAGACCAGAAATGATGGTGTTTCGTCTTTCAATGGAAGAGAATAAAAAACTCTAGGTCCTAGGATCTGAACTTTACTCATTGGATTTGAGGGTAACCCAAGGGTCTTTCTCCCCTTGGTTGGAAGCACCCAAGAGGACAGCTTGAATTCTATTATGCTTCTTAGAGTTTTTACCCCCTTTCCTGGGAGCAATGGGGACTCCTAGCCTACTGGGTCAGGGCGCTGGACTAGCATCTGAAATGAGAATTGGATTTCCTACCTGATACAGCAGATGTAGAGCTGGGTGAGGTGGGCAGAGAGGTGGGAGTTTAGTGCCGCTGAATCCAACCATGTCTGCCTAGCTTCCTGCTTCGTGAGAAACTTGATCCATTGTGATTACTTGTATTATTATATCATATGACAGGTGCTTGCTGGGCTGTCGGATGGGGTACATGGCCCCCTTTGGCCAGAAGGGGCCACATTGCCCATACCGAATTGGTCACCCACTGCTGCTTTCTGGATTCAGGGATTACTGCAGGGGTGAGCTCTTCACTGAGGTTGATGCAATTAGAGTCCTGGGAATTTTCTGGACCAAAGGCAGAGGGTAGAGTAGGGTTGAATAGCTTTCTCTTCCTTTTGGTTCATGAACTAGAAGAATGTTGTTCTGGGATTGTGGCCATCACTCTCTGCCATGGGGAGAGAGATTGCAGACAGAGCCCAGAGGAGACCAGCAGGTACAAAAAACCAGTACAGGGAGGGAGTGTTGTGGTAGCGCCAAGTCCTGAGTCTAGCTCCCAGGTCTACAAACTGAGTAACAAGACTCTCTCCCTTACTCTTCCCTTCTCAAAGGTACCTGCATGAGTCAGGATTCTCCAGAAAACTAGAATCAATAGGGTATTTTTATTTTTATTCTTTTAAGTTTTAAATTTTAACTTTTAATCTTTTTAAAAAGATTTTATTTATTTATTTGTCAGAGAGAGAGAAAGCAAGTGAGCACAAGCAGGGGGAGCAGCAGGCAGAGGGAGAAGCAGGCTCCCCACTGAGCAGGGAACCTGATGCAGGACTCGATCCCAGGACCCTGGGATCATGACCTGAGCCAAAAGCAGACACTTAACCAGATGAGCCACCCAGGCATCCCAAGAACCAATAGGATTAAAAAAAAAAGAAAATTAATTAATTATTGGAATTGGCTCCTATGATTATAAAGACTGAAAAGTCCCAAGATCTGCAGGTGGCAAGCCGGCGACCCGGGAGAGCCCTGGTGGGGTTGTAGGCTGAAGCAGGCGGACTGGAGACCCAGGAAGAGCCAGTGTTTCGGTTTGGGTCTGAAATCAGGAAAAAAACCAGTGTCCAGCTTGAAGGTAGTCCAGCAGGAGAAGTCCCTTCCTCCTCAGCCTCTTCCTTCTATTTAGGCCTCCAACTGACTGGAAGAGGCCTAGGAGATTGGGGAGGGCAATCAGCTTTCCTCAGCCCATGAGCAAAATGCAAATCTCATCCAGAAATCCCCTCACAGACACACCTAGAACAGTGTTTGAAGAAATATTTAGATACCCTGTGGCCCAGTCAAGTCAACAGGTGAAATAAGCCATCCAAAGTCCACCCCTTGTCAACTTGGCACCCACAGGCATCTCTTTAAACCATACTTACTTAATCTCCAAATACAAATATAAACACACACACTTATCAATCATAAAACAAGGAGGGAATCCTCATTTCTGTAACTGCTCACACGGTCTTACCTGGCATTTACAAGGACTCTCTTCCACGATCCTTTCTCTCCTCCTTTTGCTTTCATAGAGCAAAATTGTGGTTCTTTCTTTGCCTGGCGGGGTGACCCAAACCTTCATTCCTGAAGGGTCTGGGCCATTAGTGATCCTGCTGGGTTGGGTTGTTGTGGTTTTCTACTGACCTAATCACAGGGCTTGGTAATACCAAGAAACGCCCTAAGGCATCGCCTGTATTCCTGACACACTCTTCCTTCCCTCCATTGTGGGCAAGTAGTCCAATCTGCCCTTGGTAGGTGGGATCAGTTACCCCAGCAACAAAGCAATTCTCCTCTTTGCCCGCTGACTCAGAGGCACGAGGAGCCCACTGTGGCTGGGTAGCAATCTTAACTTCCGGTTCAGTGGAATCATCGCTGTGTCTACTGGTGAAGAGACTGTAAATTTGGATCAGGTCAAATTTATTGATAGGGGCTCACCAAGCAGAGATCCTACAGTTAATGTTGCAGCTTAGAGAGTTAGAAAAGACTCTGCCTTTCAAACCAAATTGTTTGTTTGATTGGCTGAAACATGGACCAAAAGGTGGCCCATAGTGAGAAATTCAGAAACAGTTGTCCTACCTTGGTTTGATGTAGAGGAAGGGATCCAGAGGCTTAGGGAGATTGGAGTGTTGGAATGGATTTGTCATTGAAGATCTACTCTTCTGCCCTGGGGAGCACGGTTTTTGTCACAGCTGTGAGAAATAAATTTGTGAAGGGGGTCCCAGCATCCTTGAAGAGCTCTGTGATTGCTCTCATGTGCAGCCCAGACCTCGCAGTGAGCAGGGCAGTCACAGGATTGGGAGGCCTGAATGCAGTGTGAGCAATTGGGTCCTGGAGAGGCCGGGCCAAGAGGTGGCTCTCAGTGGCCAAAGGCAAGGTGGGCAGAGACCATCATGGACAGCTGAGTCAAAGCAGCAATCACAATAGTTTGACTCTCATGGGCCTTTGCCATTGATCATTGTGTTTCCAAAACTGAGATATAAAGCTTAGCCAATCTTACTTAGTCTGCATTAGCAGAAAAGTTCTAGGTAAAGTGAACAAAAGCCTAACTTGAATTGTAAAAGCAGAGATAGCCTCTCAGTCAATTCCCCCACTTTAGCAAATTTACAGATCCAAAAATGTGTATTATTCATCTTTTTCCTAGTCTTTCCAAAAGACATCTATAGCTTTTAACTTTGGTAACTGTGCATCGGTCAAGAGGGTGTAATCAGGTCTTTCACAGTCTCCTGGACATTGGCTCTGACCTGACACTGATTCCGGGAGATCCAAAATGAGACCATGGCCCACCAGCTAGAGTAGGGACTTGTGGAGGTCAGGCAATCAGTGGAGTTTCAGCTTGGATCCATCTCACAGTGGGTCCAGTGGGTCTCTGAACCCATCGTGTGGTTTTGTTTTCCAGTTCTGGAATGCGTAATTAGAACAGATACACTCGGCAGCTTGCAGAATCCCCACATTGGTTCCCTGCCCTGGGGAGTAAGGGTGGTTAGGACCACCACTAAGGACTTAAAGGATGCAGGGTTGATGATTCTCATGACATCCCCATTCAGCTGGCCTATTTGGCCTGTGCAAAAGACAGGTGGGTCCTGGAGATGACAGTGGATGACCATAAACTCAACCAAGTGGAGACTCCAACAGCAGTTGCTGTACAGAGGTGGTGTCATTGCATGAGCAAATTAACACATGCCCTGGTACTCGGCATGCAACTACTGATCTGAAAAATGCTGCTTTTCTTCATACCTCTTCATAAGGCCCACCAGAAGCTGGCAAGGCCAGCGATGCACCCTCACTGGCCTACTTTAGGGATCTATTAGCTCTTCAGCACTATGTCATGACTTAGCTCTCAGGGATCTTGAGCCCCTTTCCCTTCCACAAGATATCACACTGGTCCCATTTCATTGATAACATTGTGCTGATTGGACCTAGAGAGCAAGAAGTAGCAAGTAGTTCTCTAGACTTATTAGTAGACATCTGTGTATTTGAGGGTGGGAAATAAATTGGACAAAAATTCATGGGCCTTCTACCTCAGTGAAATTTCTAGGGGTTCAGCGGTATAGGGCATCCCAATCTATCCCTTCTACGTGAAGTATACATTGTTGCATCTGGCCCCTCTTACAACTAAAAAAGAGGCACAACCCCTAGTGGGTCTCTTTGGATTCTGGAGGCAACATATTCCTGCTTGAGGGGTACTCCTCTGGCCCACGTACCAAGTGACCCAGAGTGTCACTAGTTTTGAGTGGGCTCTAGTGGGCCCAGCACAAGGGAAGTTTCTGCGGTGGGTCCAGGCTGCTCTGCCCCTTGGACCATACGCTTCAGCAGATTCAGTGGTGCTTGAATTGTCAGTGGCAGACAGAGATGCTGTTTGTAGACTTTGTCAGGCCCCTACCCGTGAATCAGGGCAGAACCTTAGGATTTTGGAGCAAAGTCTTGCCATGGTCTACCAATAACTACTCTCCTTTTGAGAAATAGCTCCTGGCCTACTAGTAGGTCTAAATAGAGACTGAAAGGTTAATGATGGGGCCAACATGATCCCCAAGTCATAGACTTGGGGATGTGCAACAGCACTCCGTCATCAATGAACCTGTATGTACATGTTGTGGCTGAGCAGGCAATGAGAGCACAGGAAGCTACGTGAAGTGACCCAAGGGCCAATGGTCCCCAGTCCAGCTACACTGCGTTCTCTCTCCAAGTCTGTATCTGTGGCCCCGTGGGGAGTTCCCTGCAATCAACCGACAGAGGAAGAGAAAACTTGGGCCTGGTTTTCAGGTCCTTCTGCATGATATGCAGGCACCATCTGAAGGAGGATTAGCCCTAGCACCATCGCCCCTTTATAGGGGACATCCCTGAAGGGTAGTGATGAAGGGAAATCCACCCAGTGGCCAGAGCTTACAGGAATGTACTTATTTGTTCTCTTTGCTTGGAAGAAGAAATGGCAGACATGTTATTATACACTATTCAGTGGCTGCAGCCAATGGTTTGGCGGAGTGGTCAGGGACTTGGAAGGAATGTGATTGGAAAATTGGTGGCAAGGAAATTTGGGGAAGGGAAGTCTGGATAGACTTCTCTGAGTGGGCAAAAATGATGAGACTATTAGTGAGCCATGTGAACGATTGCTAAAGGGTGAGTTCAGCCAAAGAGGATTTTAATGATCAAGTGGATAGGATGACCCGTTCTGTGAATACGAATCATCCTCTTTCCTCATCCACCCTGCCATCACCCAATGGCTCATGAACAAAGTAGCTGTACTATTCAGCTCAGGCCACCACCACCGAATCCCACACACTGGGTAGTTTAAACAACAGAATTTTTTCTCACAGTTCTGGACCTGAGAAGTCCAAATTCAAGATGTTGGTTGATTCCAGTTCTTTGTGAGAGCTCTCTTCTTGACTTGCAGAGGACAGTCTTCGCACAGTGCCCACTCATGTCTAAGAGGGGAGGAGCCCTGGTGCTTCTTCCTCTTCTCACAAGGGCACCAGCCCTATCGGATTACAGCCCCACCATCACAACCTCCTGTAACCTTTATCACCTCTTGACAGGCCCAATCTCCAAATATAGTCACAGTGGAGATTAGGGCTTCAGTATATGAATTTGTGGGGGGCACAATTCAGTCCATAGAGTTCCACTTCTGGTCCCCCAAATTCACATCATTCTCACATGGAGAACACATTCACTCCCCTCCAATACCCTCCCTACTCCCTGAAAGTCTCAATTCATGACATCGTCAACTCTGAAGTCCAGAGTCTCTTCTAAACATCATCTAAGCCAGATGTGGGTGAGATGAAGGTACAAATCACCCCAAGGCACATTCCCCTTCAGTTATGAAACCAGACAAGTGAAGTGCTTTGAAAATACGATGGTGCAAAAATTATTGCAAACTTTTCGGCTCTTATTGTGTATTTACTCCTCCAGATGAAATTCAGGGTCATTTATCAAATTAAAAAAAATTTTTTTAGCATTTTAATTGACACTGCATTGAATTTATAGATTAATTTAGGGAGACTGACATCTTTTTAGCATTCAATTATTTTATCTGAAAGACGTTGTTTTCAAGTCACTGAAGAAATTTTTATGATCCTTAGAATATAAAATTTTTTCATGTAGGTTCAGCATGTTACTTGTAATGTTTCTGTCTGGGTCTGTCATTCTTTTAGGTGAAAATTATAAACCAAATTTTTCCTTTTTTGATATTTTCTAGTAATAAACAGAAAATGTATATAGGAAAGCTATTAGGTTTGCAGATCAACTTTGTGGACTTTTTCTAGTTTCTCTTTAATATAATTTTAATTGTTTTTTTAAAGATTTTATTTATTTATTTCACAGAGGGAGAGAGATCACAAGTAGGCAGAGAGGCAGGCAGAGAGAGAGGAAGAAGCAGGCTTCCTGCTGAGCAGAGAGCCCGATGCGGGCCTCGATCCCAGGACCCTGAGATCATGACCTGAGCTGGAGGCAGAGGCTTAACCCCCTGAGCCACCCAGGCGCCCTTTTCTTTCATTTTTTATTTGGATTTTTTTCGGTGCAAAATAATACTCCACAGTCATTGTAATCATGTCTCTTCACTTGCGGCATTGATCTTTTTATTTATCTAGTTGCACTGATCGATATTTCTAGATCAAGCTAAATAATAGTGGTCATGGTGGAGATCCCTGCCACATCCCTCATGTTAAAGGGAACACTTCCAGGCATTTCCTAGATTTTTAAAAAAAGTATATGGTTGTGGTAAAATATCATAGCATAAAATTGCCACCTTCACCATTGTTAAGTGTCCAGCTGAGTGGTGTCCAGCACATTCATACTGTGGCACACCAGTCCCACCACCCACCTCCAGGACTCTATGTCTTCCCCAGCTGAAACTCTGTCCCCATCAAATACTAACTCTCCATGGGAACCCCCTGGGAACTACCATTTTGGTTTCTGTTTCTACGAACTGACTATGCTGGGGACCTTCTGTAAGTGGAATCATACAGTATTTGTCTTTTTGTGACTGGCTAATTTTACTTAGCATCATGTCTTCAAAATTAATCCATGTTGTAGCGGGTGTCAGAATTTCCCTCTTTTTTAAGACTCAGTAATACTCCACTGTGTGGATAGATCACATTTTATGTATCCATTCCTCCTCAAGGGATGCTTGGGTTGTTCCCACCTTTGGCTACTATGAATAATGCTGCTATCAATGTGGGTGTCCAAAGGCTCCCCACCTTTTAATTTGAGATATATATGGCTGGGAGAGGAACCAGGGCTGTGTGGACTGAATCAAGACTTGGCGGGCATGGATTCAAGACCAGGTTTCCAAATTGGAGATCAAGGCAGCACCTGAGGTTGGAGCTGAAATGATACATTTGAATGGGGCCATGCCTTATAGTGAAAACTAGGGGGACATTGTGAGTTCAAGGCACTTAGACAAGCTGAAACCAGGACCTAATGGATAGGAGGGGAGGATACGGATAAGAGTAGAGCAATGACAGGGCACTTGGTGGCTCAGTCAGTTAAGCATCCAGCTCTTGGTTTTGGCTCGGGTCATGATCTCAGGGTTGCAAGATCAAGCCCGGCATCGGGCTCCACGCTGAGCACGGAGTCTGCTTGAGATTCTCTCCCTCTACCCCTCCCCAACTCATGCTCACTCTCTCTCTTTCAAATAAATAAATAAATAAAATCTTAAAAAAAAAGCATACACGGATGGAACTGTAGTGGGTTATGCTCAGTGAAATAAGTCAAGCAGAGAAAGACAATAATCATATGGTTTCACTCATATGTGGAACATAAGGAATGGCATGGAGGACATTAGGGGGAGGAAGGGAAAAGTGAAGGGAGGGAAATCAGAGGAGGAGATGCAACATGAGAGACTATGGACTCCGGGAAAACATCTGAGGGTTTCAGAGGGGTGAGGTGGGAGGATGAGTGAGTCTGGTGATGGGTATTAGGGACGGCACATGTTGCAATGAGCACTGGGTGTTGTATGCAAATAATGAATCCTGGAACACTACATCAAAAACTAATGATGTACTGTATGGTGACTAACATAAAAACTTTTTTTTAAAAAGCATGGGGCAATGACCCCATCTGAATGTCAGGAGGCTTGGGAGGATAAACAAAGCTAGGTAGATACCATGTGGAGACATCACCTCCAGGCAAGACCTCAATCACTGCTTCACCCCCAGATTTTATAAAATGTCTCTGTGATAAGAAAAACCCCTGAATAGCCAATGTGGGCACTGGAATTAGGACCAAGTAATTGTTATTTTAAAGCTGGGAATGATAATAGCTACCATTTATTGAACTCTTACTGTGTAACAGGAAGAAGAGGGGCGTTACAATCCTTATCCCATTTAATAATCCAGAGAATAAAGTAACTAGGTTATGGTGATGTGTTGACAGAGTAGTCAGATTCAAGTCCAGCTGACTCCTGTTCTGGGCTCATTCATAACCACTGGGCTCTCCTGCCTCAACTCCTAACCTGAAACGGATAGAACACTGGACATAAACTTGGTCAGCTGGGGTCATTCACTCAGACTGCAAATCAAGGCCCATAATACATATTTAAGTAACTCTGGATTAGATCATTTATTCATAAGCTTGGCTGTACATTGGGATCACGTGGGTCCTTATCAGAATTCCACAGGCCTGAGTTATACCCCCAAGCAGTTTGGAGTCTTATACTTTTATAGATTATTCTAATGGATATATGGGCAATACTTTTAATAACACATTGCCAGTAAAAGACAGGATCTCTTCTCCCATGGTGATATGTCACTGTTTTATGCTAGGTCCCTGGTACTCTGGAAGTAAACATGAGAAGAGCCTGAGTCTGAGGCAGCCAATGTTAAGGATCTAGGCTGTGTCTCCTGGAAAGACCATTTAGTTAATGGAGTTTCACACCAAATTAATCAGAGTTAGACCTTATATAGTTAGTCACACATATATGTGTACATATATATATATATATATATATATATATTAATGTGGATTCATGATTACATGAAATGTTGAAAATCAGACAGATCTATCCATCTCAGTGAGGCACTCTCAGATTTGGGGAGATGTCTCCTCTTCCCACAATCTGGACTAAGTCATCTCCTGGACATAATAATGAACATCAATGAAACACAAGTAAGAAAGTCTCCTTCTATTGACTATATCTTATATTATTCTTCTCTTTAAAGGGAAAAGATATCTGGCTTTTTTTTTACTTCTATGGAAAAAAATGATTAATTTATTGGAGTATCAAGGGAAAATAACCTATGAGAAAGATTTTGTCCCCCAAGATAACAGGCACGTGAATCCTCTGAGCTCGAAAGAGCAGAGAGAGTTTGCTGCATAGGTTCTCACAGTTGCCTTCGGAGGACTTCATCTGTGCTCACCACCCTAGACGTTGTGGTCCTCTGTTGGGAAGAAAATGGTTCATGTTTTGGTTTACCTCTATCCTCCCAATCTTTGTGAACAAATCTAAAAACTCTTCCATCTTGTTTAATTTAAATGTGGCTCTCCCCTTTCAGTCAGAATGCTCATTCCCTAAGATAATGGCCAAGTAGGTAATTCCCGGTTTAGGCCTTGAACATCTGGTGGCCTTTGAATTTGATGGGATGTAATTACAGCAGGGGTAGGGGGACAGTTGGGGATTAAAGGGATGTTGTTTAATCTTCCACCATATGTTCCCATTTAACCTCTCCTCCCTCTCTCCTGCACCTGGGCACATAGGAAGCCCCTCGTGGCTGCTTCTGAAGCCTACCCCCTGGAGGTTTACAGTTTAAAGACAGACCATCTCGAGACTTCCAGCACTCAGGTGGTTCTGATTTCACTGTCCCTTGTAGTTCCGTGCCCTATTCATAAGTTCGTTTATCTAAGCAGTATGATCGTGACCCAGAAAGTGAAGAATCTTACAATTAATGAAGTCTCCTTGGGAAAAAGTACCAGTTCTGTTTTGTGGCAGTGACTGCTACCTCATAGGCAGCCAGATCTTCCTCACATAACTTGGGACATCTTCATGGGTGCCGGGTGGGTGGATGGCTGTTAGAAGTTTTTCAGAGCCAGACATAAGCCATATGTTTTTGGGCTGAAGCTATTGGAGCTACCTGGTTGGAAGTGTGATGTTCCCACCAGGTTGAAAGCCAAGGGGACATACAAATTGTCAGGTGCTCCATTAGATCATACAAGTCGTCAGGTCTCCATTAGATCATACAAGTTGTCAGGTGCTCCATTAGCTGTCCAAACTCATCAACACCTCTGAGTCATCCTTGTACAGCTATTCTTAGCACATGATGGAGCTTACAAACGGTGGCTATCATTGGGGTGTGAGCATGAGAGGCTGGAGTGCAAACTGTTGCTTTGGGAAATAAAGGTAGGTACAAGAGTGTGAGTCAGCAAAGTGAAGGCTTACGCCCACATCCTCTGACTTTTTTCCCATTACATTACATGTCCTTGGCACTGGGGAGTCCGGTAGCCAAGAACTTGACATGTTGGTCCTCAAGTAACAAAGATTAATGATAATTCTTGGTTTTCACTAACACTCTTGGGCTTTATATAGAACAAAGATGCAGGGAAAATAGAGTAATGAAACAAGCATCCACAAAACTGTCAAGTAGACCAGACCATGGCTTGGTTCTCCTTGGGCTTCTTCGGCTCATGGTGTGAACACTGCGGACATGAGCGAGGGCACTAGGTGTCACAGGCTGAACAGGAGTGCCCAGAGCTCTCTGGAACTCTGTCTCTGAGCTTGTCCTCTAAGCTCTTGCCATGACAGGATTTCTGTCCCAGCCTGTTGGACTCTGCCTACTGCCAGCAAAAATGCTCTCACTTACATGCCCTTGGAAGCTTCTGTTCTGACTCTGGTAGGCTGAACAATGGTCCCTCAAGATGTCCACCTCCTAATCTCTGGAACCTGTGACTGTTACCTTAGATGGCAGAGTTTGCAGAGGTGATTCAATTAAGGGTTTTGAGATTATCCTGGTTTACCTGGGTGGCCCCTAAATGTAATAACAAAAGTGTCCTTATAAGAAAGAGGTGGGGGGATTTGACAGAGAGGAAAGAAGAGAGGTCCATGCAGTCATGAAATCATAAATAAGAAGTATGTGGCCACCACATTCCAAGGTATGCTGGTGGCCACCAGAAGCCGGAAGAAGCAAGACATAGATTCTACTCTACATATTCCAGACAGAGAGCACGGCCCTGGCCACACCCTGGTTTCAGTCCAGTGATGTCGAGTCCAGACTTTGGGCCTCTAGAATTGTGAGAAAATGAATTTCTGCTCTCTGAAGCCACTGAGCTTTTGGTAATTTGTTATAATGGCCACAAGAAGTGAATATTCTGACTAACAAAAGTCAAGGGACTCGGGTAGTAATTTTTCTTTTTTTATATTACATATTTGGCCATTTGGTTTTTCTAGAAAACATAAATTGAGAGTCTAGTATGGTCTAAATGCTGGGGGGGTGGAGAGGCATAAAAATGGCATAAAACAAATAATGTGTTGAATCATATTAAATTGCTAATGTTTAACCACTTTGACCTACAAAGGGATAGTTTTCTAAGGCTAAGTTATCAGAGGCCACGCAGACACCACCCGGTTGTCTGAGATACTTACTTCGTAGATCTGAGCCAACATGTTCAAAGCCGGAGGCTGCCATGCTATGGGGAAGCCCCTTGTAGGTGTTCTGGCCAATATCTCCAGCTCAGGTCCCAGGTGACAGTAAGTAGTAACCCACAGGCACGTAAATGAAGATGCCTCAGAAGAATCCTGCCACGAGATGTTGAGTCACACCTGACCTTCCTGTTGCCCAGATGAGACCCAGACATTCTGGACTCCGGATGCTCTACCCATGCCTCATCCCTCCTTACTTCTCGACTCAAGAATGTGTGAGCATAATAAAGTGATTTCTTTAAGCTGTAAAGCTTGGGGATAATTTGCTACACAGCAACAGATCACTAAACAGCTTTTTCTTTTCCATGAAAAAAAGGAAGCATGTCCACAACACTGTTTTATGTTGCATAAGAAAGGAGAAAATGGGAATAAAATCATCTAGGAGTATGCTTATACAGAACGACTCTTGCTATCCTAGTTCTCCTTTCTTTGGCATCAGAGATCTTATGATTTCAGGGAAGAAAGGGATATCACAAATGAGAGGCAGTATTAGGTAAAGAGCAGTATAAGCAGTTGTAACAAGGAAATCCCCAAGTACAATGGATTAAAGAGAATAGAAGTTGACTTCCTTCTCACATAATAGTCAAAGACACGGAGTAGCTTTTTCTCTGTGTGGTAATTCCTGGAAGGGAGCAGTTTCTTTTATCTTATTCCACCATTCCCAAGGACCCTGTGCTCACCTGCACCTCGATCATGTCCCAGCTCAAGGGGAGAGAGAGAGAGAAAGGGGCTAGCTGATTCTTTTCAACTAAATGAGACAGAGACCACATACTAGTTTTGCTCATAGATGCACAGAGCCATACCTAGCTACGGAGGAAATGGGGCATGCATAGCTTCTAGCTTGGCCTTCATTGCCCCCTATAACTTTAATTCTACGGGCAAAGGGAAGAATGAATTTCGGTGGGCAAGACACTATTTTTTTAAATTAACATATAATGTATTATTTGCCCCAGGGGTACAGGTCTGTGAATCATCAGGCTTACACATTTCACAGCGTTCACCATAGCACATACCCTCCCCAATGTCCATAACCCATCCACCCTATCCCTACCCTCCCACCCCCCAGTAACCCTCAGTTTGTTTTGTGAGATTAACAGTCTCTTATGGTTTGTCTCCTTCCCCATCCCATCTTGTTTCATTATTTTTCCCTCCCTACCCCCCACAGCCCCCCACTCTGCCACTCAAGTTCCTCATATCAGAGAGATCATATGATAATTGTCTTTCTCTGATTGACTTATTTCACTGAGCATAATACACTCTAGTTCCATCCACGGCATTGCAAATGGCAGGATTTCATTTTTCTGATGGATGCTTAGTATTCGATTGTATATATATACCACATCTTCTTTATCTATTCATCTGTTGATGGACATCTAGGTTCTTTCCATAGTTTGGCTATTGTGGACATCACTGCTATAAACATTCGGGTGCTTGTGCCCCTGAGGATCACTACCTTTGTATCTTTAGCGTAAGTACCCAGTAGTGAGATTTCTGGGTCATAGGGTAGCTCTATTTTCAACTTTTTGAGGAACCTCCATATTGTTTTCCAGAGTGGCTGCACCAGCTTGCATTCCCACCAACAGTGTAGGAGGTTCCCCTTTCTCCGCATCCTCGCCAACATCGGTCATTTCCTGACTTGTTGATTTTAGCCATTCTGACTGGTGTGGGGTGGTATCTCACTGTGGTTTTGATTTGTGTTTTCCTGATGCTGAGTGATGTTGAGCACTTTCTCATGTGTCTTTTGGCCATTTGGATGTCTTTGCAGAAATGTCTATTCATGCCTTCTGCTCATTTCTCAATTGGATTATTTCTTCTTTGGGTGTTGAGTTTGATAAATTCTTTATAGATTTTGGATACTAGCCCTTATCTGATATGTCATTTGCAAATATCTTCTCCCATTCTGTTGGTTGTCTTTTGGTTTTGTTGACTGTTTCTTTGCAAGACACAATTTTTGACACAGATAACATGCAAAAGGTCTGTAATTGAAATGAAAAGAGGACAGGACTTGTCACTAGTTTGGGCCCGAAATTTTGGATTGGGCTTGAAATAGGAAGCAACAATCACTTGAAAGAGGAGCATGGTTTCAGTGATAGATATTCCCTTCAGTAAGTAGGCCAATATGAATGAATGGCGCACTCCTCTGACTCATTTTGCCTTATTTTAATCATAGTGGTATTTAAGTCCACTTCCTGGACTCACCTGGGGTCTAGGATTGAGGTGGGCAGGCAAAGCTGCTGTGCAGACAGGTTGGAGAGGCTAACTGGGATTGGGCCCTGCTTGGCTGTGGGAATGATGGGAAAGGGGACCCCTGGTTGGTGAGATGAGAAAGGGAAAGGTATGGCTTGTTGAAGAGTGCCCTGTAGGTTTATCATATATAAGCTTTCCCAGCCTGCCGTACAGTATTGTCTGGAAATTCTATACTGCCCTTTGAAGTTCAAGGGAAGTTCATTTATTTGCAGGAAGCTGAAGAGGAGGGAGGGAGATTAATATGCACCAGCTCCAAGGCTCAGTTTTTGATTACTATCAAGAATTAAACAGTTCCATCTTCATTCCATCATGCATTTCATTTTGGAAACGAATGCCTACTCTGTTAAGGGAAAGCATGTTTAAGGCACGGAAAAGTAAACTTCTAGTATCTTCTACTTCTGATGTTTCTTCGGGAGCTCTTCTCTGGTGACGGTGAGAGGAATTCCTGAGGAAGGCCAGTTTCGTAGATGCATTCGCGTTGCGTTCAACATCAGAGGTGTGGGTTCCACATCCGTGAGGATGTCCGGGGTGCTGGCGTGTTGCTGTGGCACCAAGAAAGGAACACTTCTAAGTTGCTTCCTAAGAACTGAGCTATTGTAACACTAATTTCTCCTCAATTTCAATCATTTCTGAATTGGAGTCTTAAAATTTCAAACTTACCTGGTACTAAGCATATATGCTTTTTTTTTTCATTTATTTTCAACAGAGAGGATGAAAGTGAGCTTGATAGAATACAATTCTATCTGGATAAGCTAATTGTTAAAGCAAATTAACTCCCACATCCCAGTGTCCTAACTCAGGTTCATTTCTTACTCATGTGAGTCTGATGGGGTTCCCTGGCTTTCCTGGGGGGTCTTCCTCCAGGTGCTAATTAAAGGATACAGGTTTCTATCATCAAGAGACTCCTGGAGTCCTTCACATTTGATGTCATGGCTGGAAGAGGTGGAACGTGGACAATTATGTGGCTGCTCTTGGGGCCAGATGGAAGGGGCACCTTCATCAGTTGACCAGAGCCTATTTGTATGGTCCCAACCAAACTTCAAAGCAGGTTGGAAAATGGAGACTTCCACGTGCCCGGGAAGGTACATGGGGATTTGGCATGCAGCCAGCCAGTTTCTGACATTCATGATTAAGGAAACGTCTATGTCATTGATGATGGTCAATCATGTGTGTAACTCCTACAGGGTAGCATGCGTGTTATCCTTTTGTTCTTCTAGGGAAGAGATCAGGTTCCAATACAGAAGATCATGGTGCACTCTCGTCCTCACTGTGTGTGAGGCTCATCTTTATTTACCCCATCCCCCTTATACCAGCTCCTCCTCTTCCTCTCTCTCTGCTAGCTACCCACTCCAATGTGCCCACCGTATGTTCTTGGGTATTCGTGTATCCTGTGGAACAAGCAGTGGGGAACATCTTTTCCAACTCTTGCTTTCAGCAGTCACTGCATTTATACTGTGGTCTCTCATCATGGTTTGTGTTATTTTGATCACTAGTGATTTTGATACCTATTTATTCATCTATAATTGCTTCTTCATTTTTCTATAGTGGTTTAATTTCCTATGGTTTTTAATTTTGTTTTTCTATTATTTTTTGAACGATTTTATTTATTTATTTGTCAGAGAGAGAGAGAGAGCAGCAGGCAGAGGGAGAAGCAGGCTCCCTGATGAGCAGGGAACCTGATGCAGGCCTCGATCCCGGGATCTGGGGATCATGACCTGAGCTGAAGACAGACACCTAACCAACTGAGCCACCCAGGTGCCCTTTTCTATGGTTTTTAAAATTGATTTATAACAGTCCATATGTGTTCTAGACACTAATATCCTACTGATTTTTGATGTAGTAAGTGTTTCCTCTTAGCATGTCTTCCCCTGGGAACTTCGTGGTGCTCACCACTGAACAAGAAGCTTTAGTTTGGATGTCATTACCTTGATCCATTAACACATTACTTTGTGGTTTATTCTTTTTGGTTCCTGTTTAAACAGTCTTGTGCTAATTTTGAGTCATGAAGAAACATTCTTGAATCTTCGCAATTGTCTTAAACTTTTAGGATTTTAGTGTCTGGAGATGATATTTTTATAGGGGATCGGCTGAGAATGCACATTTATTTTCTCCACAGTAATTCAATTTCTTGTAAGTCATTTGCTAAAGAAATCCTTCTCCCCCCATTGCTTTGTGGTGTTGCCTTTGTCATACATAAAGCTGGAGTGGGGGGCACCTGGGTGGCTCAGTTCTTTGGGCAGCTGCCTTTGGCTCAGGTCATGATCCTGGAGTCCCTGGACCGAGTCCCCTGTTGAGCTCTCTGCTCAGCGGGGAGTCTGCTTCTCCCTCTGACCCTTTTCTCTCTTGTGCTCTCTCTCTCTCTCTCAAAAAGAAAAAAAAAAGGCTGGAGTGGGACCATCTCTGAGCTCCTTTGAATGTCCTACTGGTCTGTTTGTCCAAATATGTACCAGAACCATCTGGCTTTTGTTACAATGGTTTTCTCAAGTCAAGTCCATCCTGATCCTTACCTTGTTCTTCATTTTCAAGAAGCATTATAGCAATTCATGGATCTTTATCCCTTCATATGTTAGAGTTCCTACACTGAATTCATAAAAAATCTAGTTGGAATGTTGATTAGGATTGCACTGAATATACATATGAATTTAGGAATCATTGGTATAGCTACCATATTAAATTGGTTAATTGCTGTACTTACTATATTAGGTGTACCGCCTTGTGCTAATTTATACCAGAAACATGGCATAACATTTATCCAGATGATTAGGTGAAAAACTTTCCATAAAGGCATCCTGTATTCACTTAAGCTAATTTTTTAAAGCATGGGTACTACTTTAACAAAATTCAACTGAGGACACATTCACGTGAGAAGCTTCTGTCAGATTCCATCACCAATGTCTGCAGAAACATGCCCCTCTCAGCCAGGGTTGGCATGTCCTACCTTCTCTTAGATGGAGCTCTTTAGAAAATTTAGAGGTGCCAATCGGTACAAATAAATTAACTGCATCCTGGGGCTCTGATTTAAGACATGAACTCTGCCGGAGTGGAAGCATTTCAGCATGTTTGCAGCCCAGTGAGTCTCCCACAGTGTGAACCCTCCAGGGAGCTCAGAAACCTTTGTTTTTCTTATCAGAATAACGTGCCTGAAGAAATGAGAAAGTTGTAATGAGTGCTCTTTTGGAGAAAGACTCCTTAAACTTCTCCACCAGCCTAATGTTGCAGCAGAGAAAGGAGAACGTATACCACAAGTGGGCCCAGGGTCCAGCCGAGGATGGCGGGAGGTTGCTGCAGATTTTGTCTTGAAGGCCTGTGTTCATGGAGTAAAATTTTATTGAAAATTTAAATTATTCTCCAAAACATGTTGATGACAATATTTTTCTAGA
The DNA here is from genome assembly GCA_002007465.1 of Ailurus styani. NCBI lineage: Eukaryota > Metazoa > Chordata > Mammalia > Carnivora > Ailuridae > Ailurus > Ailurus styani. The sequence continues at coordinate 1,489,311 of LNAC01000385.1, forward strand.
CATAACACAGTCTGTAGTAAAGTGGATTCTAGGAAGCGGTGCCACACTGGACCTGTGACTTTGTGTAATTCTGATCCCGCTGTCCCGGGGCCCAATTTGAAGGGAATGGCACACGGGTTGTTAGGAGCTGAGTCGTGTCCCCCTAAATGCATACGTTGAAGATCTGGCCCCTGGTACCGCAGGATGTGACCCTATTTGGACACGAGGCCTTTTTAGAGGTGATCAGTTAAAACGAGGTCATTAGAATGGATCCGAATCCTTTCTGACTGGGTCTTTGTGAGAAGAGAAGGACACGGATGCACACAGGGACCGTGTGAGGACACAGGGAGAAGATGGAATCTACACGCCCAGGAAAGAGACCTCAGGAGGAGCCAGCCCTGCCCATGCCTTGACCTCGGATGTCTGGCATCCAGGACTGTGAAAAAACCCAATCCCCAAACCCCCCCCCCACCAAATCCCTTGTGTCAGCGCCCAGTCTGTAGTGTTTGCTGTGGCCTCCTGAGCCCCCCGGGCACCTGTCTGGGGATGGACTGCAGAATTACAGGGATATGGGTTAGTTTAGACGTTACGAGCTGAATCTGCAACTGGGTAATTCTCTGTCCCTGTCTGGTCCTTCTGCAAACCACGGGGCTCTTGGTATAAATAAAGAGAGTAAAATAAATAATGAATCTTGAATCACTGGAAAAATAAAATGAAAAAAAAAGGAAAAAAAGAGAGAGAGAGAGTCAAGAGATTGATGTGGGTCCGAGGAAGGAGGAAAGGCACAGGAGGGTTCGTTGAGGTACGGGGTGCCCGGTCACGGGGAGCCAGGAACTCTTTCTGGAGGGGAAGTGGTGACTTTCCAGAGAATTCTGAGGAAAGAAGGTGCACTGCTCCCACCATGGCCGTATTTGGAGGATTCGTGTAGGACGCGGGAAGGGTCGTTCTGGTGGCGCCAGGGTCTGGGTGGCAGACGGGACTTGGGGGCAGCACAGTGGGTCCCAGGGAAGCCCTCTGGGGCAGAACAGAGCCCAGCCCTTCAGGGAACCCCTCTGAGACCCGCCGGCCGTCCAGGGGTAACCGTGCAGGGCGGTTCAGTGAAAGATGGATTTCCCGGCGTGGAGAAAGCATGGACTGGAGAAGAGGCTGGCCGTGGTCACCGGGAGCCTGCCCGGCGCGGGGTCTGGGGTCTGCGGGTCGGAGGGCTGAGCGGCAGGTGCGGGAACCTGACTGCGCTCCCTCCCTCAGGCCTGTGTCAGCTCCCAGCAGCAGAGAGGGCACTCGATCCCAGCGGGACGTCGGCTCACCTGCTCCCGCTTTTTCAGCAACCTTGAGGAGGGCTTCCTCCTGACTCAGGCACCAGGGAAGGTTCCAGAAGGGACACCGACCCCTGGTCCAGTCACGTCAACCCCTGAGCTGGGACGTGTTCACTTGGCCTTTCCTGGACACGGAGCTGCTCCGGGCGCTCGGGCGGGGCCTGGTCTGCAGGTGCGGGAAGCCGCGTCTGCTTCTGGAAGGTTAACGGTCAGGAAGAGGACAGCTGGAGGTCATACAAGGAGGGACCTGGTAACTATTTTGGGGTGATTTGCAGGGAGGACAGGGCCCCGGAGGAGCTCTCTTGGGGCGGGCCCGTGCCGGGACGCGTAAGATCGGTCCTCAGGGAGACGGGAGGCTGTCAGCAATATTACAAAACCCGAAACTGTAAGATTTGAAAACAAACAATTATTTTAGCAGAAAATGAGAGACCAGCTTCAAGTTTTCTTGTTAAGGGCTTGTTTCTAAACAGCTGAATAATTACTGTCGTCTATTTAAGATTTCCAGATGGTTTCTAAAATTTTCTGCTTTCTTCAAAATTTCTCAGTCTTTTTACACTTGTCTCAAAGATTGCTATAACATTTCTAATTGGATCATTGCATTTACAACAAACATTTCTGGAAGGCCCACTCTGCGAAGGGCTGGTGAGTGAGATGCATAATAACTTCCAGGGTTATTTTAGGAAGAGACGGTGGCTGTGTGATTTGGTGTTCTTAGGATTTTTTTTCATTATACTCATTATTAAGTCGATAATGACAAATCCAATACGGATTTGATACATTATCCAATTCTGGATCAAATAGAACATTTCATACTTCTGCCATAAATGGTATTTCAAGTTGACTTTAAAACACAGCTTAGTAACAACATGTGTTTTCTTATTCTATGTTAGTATTATGGCTGTTTCTATTCTTTTGCAGAAAAATTAAGTCTTTTTTGAAGAGTCTCCGGTTTCTGATTTTTCACTCAGAAAATTAAGCGCATCTATCTCAAGTTCTTGGAGTGGGCATGACCTTGTCTGTTATAAATACTTGTCATTGGGCACCTGGGTGGCTCAGTGGGTTAAAGCCTCTGCCTTCAGCTCAGGTCATGATCTCAGGGTCCTGGGATCGAGGCCCGCATTGGGCTCTCTGCTCGGTGGGGAGCCTGCTTCCTCCTCTCTCTCTCTGCCTCTGTGCCTACTTGTGATCTCTCTCTCTGTGTCAAATAAATAAATAAAATCTTTAAAAAAATAAATCCTGTCATTGATGTTGTGTTTTGGGGCCCATGAGGGACAGCGGGCTCCACGGCTGCAGCCCCAGCCCACATTCCCAGCCTCCCTCATCCTGCTCGTGTGTCTGACTCCACGTGCTTATGTCAGTGGCCACTGAGCCTCCTGCCTTTTCCAAACATAGCCTTGCACGTCCTGTGTTATTCCATTCCCTTTCTACGGATTTTAGGAAGTCTTCCTGGAGGGACCTCCCTGAGTATATGTTTTCCTTCCTTTGTGTATTCATTGCATTTTTAAAAAAGGTTTTATTTATTTATTTGACACAGGAAGAGACCGCATGAGTATGTAGAATGGCAGGCAGAAGGACAGGAGAAGCAAACTCCCTGCTGAGCAGGGAGCCCTCCGTGGGGCTCGATCTTAGGGTCCTGGGATCATGACTTGACCTGAAGGCTGATGCCCAACCGACAGAACGACCCAGGTGTCCCTCGTATTTCCATTTTGAGTTATAGATATGTTTCTATAGAGATATGTTCCTGTTCCTTTTGACAAATTATCATTTTTGAAGACGATGGCTGTTAAAGATAGACAGATGGATAGAGATACAAATACAGAAAAAGATACAGAAATAGACATAAATACAGGTACAGATATCCATCTTTCAGTAGAACGTGTGGCCCAGGAGGACAGAGAATATTGTCTGCTTTGATCACTGCAGCCTTCCCAGCATCTAGAATGCACCTGTTCTGGGTTAAACGCCCACCTGTGCATCCACCGCGCGCCCGGAGCTCTGCCTGGCATGGGGTACGCTCACACCGAGATCACCTGCTCGCCGTCCCCTCCCCACTGCGTCCCGAGCTCCTGAGGGCAGGCCTGGCCATCATTTATTGTTGTGTTCCCTATCTTTCAATATGTGATTAACAATGGTAAACATAACGAAATTCACCTGTATCTCATGTACGACAAGGACGATCAGAGGCAAAGCTCACGGCTCGGTCACTCACTCCTTCATGTCTTCACACAAATGTCCCTTTAGGAGTGAGGTCTCCCTGCGGGTGCCGCTCTGAAAGCAAGACCGGGACGCTCCCCAACTCAGCTCTCCCGTTTCCCCTTTACTTTCCTCCAAAATACTTATGACCGCGCCGTATACTTACAGTATTTTTCTTCCCGTGTCCATGAAATCAGGGACTCTATCTTCTTTCCCTGCATAGAGAGCAGGTGCTTGAGATGTTTGTCGCATGAATGGAAGGCTGACGTATGTCATCAAAAATACCTTAGGAATCGTTAAAGACTTTTGATGATTTTTTCAAGAAACATTTAAAATATATGTAAATAAATACATCTAAAATAAATTTTAAAAATTTGAAAAATGGGAGTGTAGTAATACCTCTCTCTACAGACTGCAGTTAGCTGGTGAGATTCCTCATGCTCTGTGAGGTGTTCCCTGGAATGGGCTTCCTGTTAGCTGGACAGAGCAGCTGACGTCGGTCACCCGCACCCAGGACAGCAGGTGGATCACTAAGACGGTCTGTCCTTTCCCAGGACTGATTTGCATGAACAGTTCCAGTGACCTGGAACAGGTGGCGCAGCCAGTGCCTGGGCGTAGCCCATTCTCAGTAGATGTTTCTTGAACGAAGGAGTATTGGTAAGAATACGGTTCTTCAATGCTCTCCAGAAACACAGGCTTCATAAATTATATTGGAGGCTTCTTTATGTCACATAAATTCTTCTAAATTAAATGCAGGAAACATGATTGCAGACATGTTACAGGGGATGCCTCTCTCTTTCACTGTAAAGTTTGCAAAGGGTTGGAAGCTCGCAGGAGGGGATGTGGAACGTGGAGCAGCCCGCACACGCCTGGAGCAGTGACAGTGTTAGTAAACAGGACTGGTCGGGTGTGCCAGTGTCCACGCGTGGGAAGGCTTGGGACGCCCTTCTCCCTCCGTAGGTGCCAGAGACCCAGTGTCCAGGCAGCCCACACGAAGGGGAGCCTGAAGCGTGGCCGCTGTGATTCTGGAGGCACTTTCTGAACAGGGACCTGGGCGATGACATTCCACACGACCTACTGATTCTGGTTAATGCATGTCTTTAGCCTCAATTTTATGGATGCTGCAGGCTGTGCCATTAGCAGGTGTCAAATATGAATTTTCATGTAAGATGTGAATTTGCCAGAATCTTGCCAAATTTCTCATGATTCTCTGTATTCTCCTGGATTAAAAAACAACACCTCTTTTTAAAGAATAATAATACCATAGTTGGGGGCTACACATTAAATTTAGAATTGAAGACAAAGGCTGTAGTGAAAAAATAAACCGAGGGATGGTTTGGCAATTTTTTCCCCTTTGATATGTGATACTGGCTAGAAAAACCAATGGCTTGCTCAGTGCATGCACACACACGTGCACATGTACACTCACGCACACACACAGGTGCACACGCATAGGTGCATGCACATGCCCACATACGCCCATTTGTGCCCATCGACACACACACATTCAAGTGCACCCATAACCACACACGCACACATGTGCGCACGCACACCTGTGCACACACCTACTCATGGACACACACACGCACACGTGCACACCCACCCACACATGCACACCTGTGCACACACACCTACTCATGGACACACACATGCACACGTGCGCACACACCTACGCATGAATACACACACGCACACACACCCACACATGCACACGTGCACATGCACACCTACACATGGATGCACACACAGGCACATGTGCACACATAGGTATACACACACTCACAAGTGCACATGCAGGCGGCATACACACACTCATGCACACATACTGCACACACAAGGTGCAGTAGGCACATGTGTACATGCACACATAAGTGCACACAGGTGCACACACATGCACACGTGCACATGCAGGCAGCACGCACACACCCACTCACGCACACCTAATGCACACACAAGGTGCATAATGCACATTTGCACATTCACACAGGTGCACACAGGCTCACACAGAATGCACACACGTGCACACAGGCACACACACGTGCACACACATGCACACAAGCACATGCAGGCGGCACGTACACACCTACTCACGCACAGATAATGCACACACAGGCACACAGGTGCATGTATGTGCACACACGTGCACACAATGCACACACACAAGTGCATACACACATACAGTCACACACAAACACACATATGCACACACAACACACACAAGGGCACACACACGCACACACAGATGCACACACATGCATACACACATCCAGTCGCACACACATGTGCACACAGCACACACACACACAGGTGCACACACGTACACACACTCTTCCAGCACCCTAAGACCAGCCTCCCTGCTGAATCCGTCACCCACAGGCCCACCTTCTGCTGACACAAAGGCCCAGCGGGCTCCTGGCCCCAAGCTCAGCTGGAGGCGCGTGCAGCCGGGCTCCCTGCCCAGCGGGTTTCCAGGGGAAGCCTAGCCCCTCTTGCTCTTCTCTGGGTCCTTCTGTGCTTTGATTTCTCTCCACTCTCCTCTCCCTCCCACCCTCTCCCCGCACTTCCTGTCCTCTCCCTGAGCTTCCCTCCCTCCAGAAGGTCGGAAGCAGAGGAGAGGAGAGGCTCCAAGCCCCTGTATTTTCTGTTTGAGACTTGGCCCCCGCTTTGAAGTTTCCATTGTTTGAGTGAACTTCCTCAGTGGACTTGGCGGGGTGGGGGGTCACCTGTGACGCCCGTGCCTCCTTTCTCCCCTGCTCGGAGCACCTCAGCCCTTACCTGCCTCAGGGCTGTGAAGATAATGGGTTGGATAGGGAGGGTCCTTCAAAGACTGTGGGTCTTGGGAAAGCTATGAGTCTCTCTTAGGCCATGGGGGGGGGGTGAGGGGGCAGATGGAGAGGAGGGAGCGAGGGACAGTTCCTGCCGGGCCCCTGACCACCCCCGTGCCCTCCCAGCCCCTCTGGAGCCTGCCCTTGTCCCCTCCCCAGCCCGGGGCCATCCGTGGGCGACAGCTATGGCCCCGCTGTGGCCAGGGCCCGTGGAGCCCGCCGACAGTGCGTCCGTGTTAGGTAGATCGGGGACCACGCGACAGACTGTGATGTGCTCTTCCTCACTGGCGCTGTTTTCCCTTTGTGTTAATTTTTTTTATTGTGGTAAAATACACATTACATAAAATGTACCATTTGAACCATTTTTCAAGGTAGAAGTCAGCGGCACTGAGGACATTCGCGTCGTGCAACCGACACGCCATCCTGTGTGTGCCATTTCCCACATAGGCATCCCAATCAATTATTTCCTGCTCTCCAGCCGTCATCAGGAGTAGTTCTGGACACTGACGGGCACGGGAGGCTCCAGGAAAACGGGTCTGCGGGAAACAGGCGGAACTCGGCCAGGTTCTCCGCGGCGGAGCGCACCGGGTCCCTTACCGCTCAGGGCCAGCAGAGGGGGCCAGTGGGCCAAGCCTCGAGCAGCCCGCTTCCCTGCACATCACCGCCCTGAACCCGGGGAGGAAGCGCGGCGACAGGTGCCTGCGAGCCGCTCGGCATTGACCCAGCAGAAGCTCCACACTGTGTAAGGGAGACTGAACCAAGCAGTGTTTTAGTCGTTCAAAGTCAACTTTTCCCACCGATTTTCACTGGTGAAAAAAATCAAAGGACAATTCTTCCCTCCCTTTTGGGGGGGGAGGGCTCCTTTCTTTGGTTGGGAGCCTTTTTGCCCCAGGGGATAGTTAGCAGCATTATTTGGATATTTTATTTTTATTTATTTATTTGTTCATTTAAAGATTTTATTTATTTATTTGACACAGAGAGAGAGAGATCACAAGTAGGCAGAGAGGCAGGCAGAGAGAGAGGAGGAAGCAGGCTCCCCACCGAGCAGGGAGCCCGATGCGGGGCCTCGATTCCAGGACCCTGAGACCATGACCTGAGCCGAAGGCAGAGGCTTTAACCCACTGAGCCACCCAGGCGCCCTATTTGGATATTTAAAACTGGATGGGGAGTTCTTGTGTGCCCAGTGCTACCCAAGTCAGGGAGAAAGAACCATGCCGTCTTGCCGATCTTGGTGTGCAATTTAATGTGAGTCAGAGAAAGTGAAGACATGGAGCGAACATCTCTTGCGTCTGGAATGGGGCAGATCTATGAACCCCGGGAGGGTCACTGCTGCTCAGTGTCTCTCCATGGCACTCCCAGCCCCTCACTACTCTCCTTACAGGAGACAAAGAAATCTGGACTCCTAGGCTCCTCGCTCCCAAAGTGAGCTCAGCTGTGGATAACAGAAGGCCCATCCATCTGCACGGAGCATCTATATGGGCCAGCCATGTTCCACGGTCCACAGGCAGCTAGAACGTTTTTAGCAAATCGCCCAAGGTACGCAGAGGAATTTTTTAGAAAATAGAACCCTGACAATTTTAGCCGCAAGTACAAATGGATGGGGACTGTCAACAAAGAAAGTGAAAAAGGCAACCCAATTATTTTTAAACCGGATCACCTAGAATTCATTGACAAGAAAACGTAACATAAAGAAAAAAAATCCAAACAAACAAACAAACAAAAGGCATGATCCTTAATAAACCTTTACTAGGAAAACCTCATTGTCTTAACAGATGAAGAGGTTCTTTTCTCCTTGAGCATTGCACTGTTCCTTATCAATGGACACCTTCAGAGTTAAAGGCAACAAAACAAAACAAAAAGCAGCAAACACTGAAAACCTACTCTGAGTTGCTTTTCATCATCCTGGTTTGAATTGCACTTTGTTTCCCAGACCATCTTGCTTTGCTATTAGCCAACATGCTCTGAATTTGGCAATTCTCTTGCTTTCTTATCCCTCCCTGGAAAATGAAGTTCTCTATGCAAATTATCGCCCTCTGCCTGACTGTCTTGGGTCCGTGTAATGGGGTTGCTGACATTTCTCTGACCTGCTAGTGGAATAATTAGGTGCTCCAGTTACCAAGCAACAGCAAGTCGGATGACCCAGGAGCAGAGAGTCCTGGGCAGACTCCGTGGAGGGATGGAGTCTGCTTCCGGAAGAGCATGCACCAGACGCGGGGGTGGTGATCTTCCTGCCGCGGTGGCTGACACGGTCAGGTGGCCAGCTCATCTCCACTGTCCCCAGGCATGGCACCGATGGGACGCCAGCCTACCCATCACAGGTCCCTGATTACCTGCTCTTCACCTAGCAGCCCGTGTGCAGAATTCAGTGAAGCCTCTGGAATGGCTATTGAGCTACTTACTTATTCTATTCTGAAAAACGCCCACACGTGGAACACGAGCTCTACCCCCTTAACAAACATTTAAGTGTCAGGTACGGTATTGTTACCGGAAGGGCCGTGTGGCAGAGCACATCTCTGGAACGTTTCCTGCCCAGTTGTCACTGTGCGTGTTGCCCAGTGGGTCCCCACTCTCCCTCCTCCGGCTCCCGGCAACCACCATGCTCTCTCTACTTCTGTGAGTCTGACCACCTTAGATACCGTGCACAAGGGCGATCATGCTGCATTTGCCCTCCTGTGACTGGCTTACTTCACTTAGCATCACGGTGGCTCAGAGAGCTTGGTCTCGGGAGGAGACACCACCTGTTCATCGAGACTGACCCCACGCACTGACAGTGGTGGGGGGTCGTTCTGATCGACAGGTTTTGTGATTCAGACCGCAGAACCCCTGAGAGGAAAAAGTAGAGCCCCAGAAGACGCCCTGTAAGCCTAGGAACTTTTTAATGTGTCAAGAACAGCCCAGAGCTGAAGAGCATCATGCTAAGCCATATATATATATATATATATATATATATATATATATATACACATATACATAGTGCATATATCTGAAAACATGCGTGTGCTCAGGAAAAAAACTCCCAGACCATAAAAGCTATATCCCAGAGATCAGCCGTGACGATGCCTGGTGTGCACATTATGGGATTATGAGTAATTATTTGTATACTTTTCTTTTTTTAAAAAAGATTTTATTTATTTATTTGAGAGAGAGTGGGGAGAAGGTCAGAGGGAGAAGCAGACTCCACGTGGAGCTTGGACCCCGATGCAGGGCTTGATCCCGGGACTCCAGGATCATGACCTGAGCCGAAGGCAGTCGCTTAACCAACTGAGCCACCCAGGCGCCCTATTTGTATACTTTTCTATATTTTTCAAATGTCCTACAATCGACATTACCTTTATATCAGCAAATATAGACGTGTAAGCATGTATGTAAGTACGCATCCATGTACATTATATTGTATGTGTGTTATGTTCAGGGGTTTGCATCGGAAGTGTGATTCTTTTTGTAAAAATGAGTTTTTACCACATAAATCTATTTGTTCAAGGGGAAAAATAAAAAAAATCTATTTTGTGACCTAAATAGTGACCTGAACTGCCTAGAAAACAGAAGGGATTATGCGCAGGGCTCAGACTCAGAAACCGGGAGACGCTGTAGTTCTGTAGCTCCCTGCTTCTGCCACCTTCCTGAGATAATCTGTATTACCTTTTGTAATACCTTTTGTAACATCTGCCAGCTGTAATTCGTATACACGAGAGCCAGGATTCCCTGAGCACTCACCATGTTCCAGACCTGCTAACCATTGTCCCTGCTAATCCTATGCGAAGCCCAAGAAGGAGGTTCTGTTCTCATCCCCATTTTCCAGATGGGAAAAGAGAGGCACAGGATGGTCAGGTGATCTGGAGAAGCTGCCGGCAATGAGGAGCCCAGGAAGGGCCTCCAGAACCCATGCCTCCACCATCAGGCTGTGCTGCCCCTTTAACATGGGGTGACGGGCGACAGGACACCCCACAGGGATGTGTGGGGCTTACAAATTCAGTGGCATTGGAGGGGCCCTCGGGAATGGAGTGGCATAGCAAGGTCAGCTATTTACGATTCATTTAAAATGTTGGCATGGAGCACTGGGTGTTGTACATAAACAATGAATCCTGGAACACTGCATCAAAAACTAATGATAAATTTTAGGGTGACTAACATAATGCAGTAAAAAAATATTAAAAGAAATAAAATGTTGATTCTTGTGGTAGAGTGCCTGCAGTCGGGCCTTCCTGGGCCTGGGGTGCGAAGCTGCCTTCTTGCGGGATCTGCGTGGACACAGCATTGTCTGTCCCGGTGTCTTTGTGACCTCTTCCTGTTGTTCTGGTTTCTGTGGGTGTGAGTGACCAGGGCCTTCCCGAGGCCAAGGGGGTAATACCACATTGGCCTCTACCACGGACACGGCCAAGGCAGGGGGCGATGCTGGGAAGGACTCCAAGATGGCCCTTCTCCATGATTTCCCTGGTGGCAGAACGACGTGGGTGCTAAGGTTTAGCCCATATGTGCCTGGAGTAGGTGGGCTGTGGCCTGACTCACATCTGTATTCGAGAGCATGACTGTCTTCTCAGTCAGCTTGAGTTGCTCTAACAGAATACCACAGACTGGGTAGCTTGTACACAACACAGATTTCTCTCTCATGGGTCTGGATTCTGGGGTGTGAGATCCAGGGGCCAACATGGGCAGGTTCTTGGTGGGGGCCCTCCCCTGGTTTACAGACGGCCAGCTTCTTCCTGTGTCCTCACGTGCCAGAAAGGGGAGCTAGCCAGCTCTCTGGCCCCTCTTTATACGGGCACGAGTGCCGTTTGGGAGAACTTCACCTTCCTGGCCTCATTACGGCTCAGAGGCCACTGCCAAATACCACGATACTGGGATTCCGGTATCAACATATGCCTTTGGGGGGAAACACAAGATTCAGTCCATAGCAGTGGTGGGTATGAAGTATTTCCCTGCCAGTAGGTTTAAGGAAGTTCCACGTTAATAATTTTAATTAGCAACCACTCTAGAACAGTAATAGGAAAGTCAAGTTCATCTTTGTGGTAGCACAGAACCACCTGAGTCTAAAAGCACAGGTTCTTCAAAAGTTACAGCTCTGTTGACTTTAGACACGTCCTGTTTGAAACAGCTGTGGGATCTCGAAACTGATCAAACCCTAAGCCACATGGTCAAGCAGTTTTGAACGAGGCTCCGGGAATTGAGAGTTCCAGGCATTGCTAGCCACTGTGTGACTTTCCATGATCACGGCAACTCTAAAGTGTTTCCTAGTCTAAATCAAACTAATCTGAACAACGTCGTTTTCTTTTGATCATTGTACATTAAAAAAACAAAACAAAACACTCCCTAGCCATTCTTCCTTCCACATATTGTGCAGTCTTTTGGCTGAAGGCAAGAACATTCCCTGGTGCTCTGTACAGAGGTCCATCTCTGTCGGGATCTAAGCTCTCTATACTCAGCTGAGAAGCATTTATTGAAATGCAAAGAGGGAGCAGAAGCTACTTCTCTGCCCTCTAGAAACTCACAGCCCAGTAGAGACACAGCCGTCAAAACAGTTGCTCTGTGTGTACCTGTGTGTGCATGCGTGTGTGTGTGTGTGAGTGTGCACGTGTGTTTGTGTGTGAGGCTGAGGCAGCTCAGGTTGGGGTTTAACAGATTAAATTCAATTTTAGACTCAATTCATTTTGCCATGGCTTTGGGGCTGGCCTGGCCAAGCCAGAGCTGAGCACAAACAAGGTCTGAATTATGAGCAATTAGAAGCTTCCCTCCCCTTTGTCTGGCTTTGTCCTCATTGAATCTCGTTTCTTGCTCTCCTGGCCATCATCTACCCTGGCATCGGCTTAGCAGAACAATGTATGAAATTACATTCACAAAGGCCTTGGCAGCTTATTCTGATATATCTCAGCCCTGGTGATGGCGACGTGGGCCAGGGGCCCAGCACCCATCTGTGGACCCTCATGTGAACCCCAGGGTGGGGTTCCGGTGGGGTGGGGAGGAGGATGGGAGGCTAGGTGATGTACAGAGAAGCTCTGGGCATCATTGGAAACCCTCCGATTCCTTCTTCTGGAACGCTAAGTCCCTAGTCTTCAGTGAGGAAGTCCTGCAGAGAGACTTTCCATCGGGTCAGGCCCCAAGGTGAGTAAGTTGCTTCAAGACACCCAGAGCCAGGAACCCAGGACTCCAGGAGCTATTTCCATGACCACGTTACTTAGAGCTTGACAATCCCCACCATCCATATATTGTCCCCTTCTTCCTTTTTCTGGCTGAATGATTTGGTATAAAACAGAGGTACCAAAGGTGATTGCGTTGAGCCTTTTGGAGGGTGAGCTACACAACGGGGCTTCCAATTCCCAGAACATAGCTTGTTCTGTGCAAAATACATTGCACTCTTCACTCCTCCACTTAGCCACATCTGTCCTGACACAGCCTCCTTTCTGAACCGACATACAGTATGCAAATATGAGCCAACAATGCAAATCTCCTTTCTGAAACTGAGACTGTTAATATTTTCCTTTGAAGATCATCACCTCTCTTCAGCAAGGAATTACTGTCAACTTTCTTGCTGCCTGGCAGTAGTTAATGGAGCTTTTTCAAAGGAAATACCGTGCCAAGGCCCATTTCTAGAAACACGTGTATATTTAAAAATCATTATCTTTGAAAATTGGCATCAGGAGTCATTGATGGTGCTGTATTCACATCAAGTAGCTGGAGTCCAGGTTAACCATCTTTTCATTGTGTGTGAACTTGGTAACTCTTGGTCTATTTTAGAATGCTTTAGTTCAGTGTAATTACTACGGCTTCTGAAGGCGTGTCTGTGTAATTACCATGTAGTTTATTTCATGGTAACTATGCAATTAACTTGTCCCACTTCCCTAAATGGAAAATACTATAATTCTGATAAGAATGGTTTGGATGCTAGTTTTCTCAACCATGCTTTAAAAGCATCTATATTTTAAATGCTTTCTTCATAATCTCTCTCCCTCTTCTTCAAATAACCTATCTGGTTTAATTCATCTTTTTTATTTTATTTTATTTTATTTTTTGCTTTCTTAGACCAAAAAAAGTACGACTGCTAAAATTTTATGAGGCAGCCTTGGATTACTAACAAACCTTTTGAGGCATAAAAAAGTAACGACAAAAGTTACATTATCTAGACCAATGAGCAGTGGGTTGGAGTCTTTGAAGAGTCTGTTGAGGTCTGGTGGAAATCAGGTCATGAACCCCAAGAAAACGGTTACATTTGTCTCTACTTCTCATTATGTCAGAATTAGCTTTGGGAGGGACTCTGCTTGATTTGGGCCTTTTGTATTTTCTGCTGTGAAGGCGAGGGTGGCCTTGGGAGAGTGTCCATGGGACATTCCTTCATATTTAAGGCACAAGTTAGAGGGATGGACTGGGGCAGTAATATGACGCTTTAGGAAACTGAAAATGAGCCCAGTGCTAATTACAACCTAGGAGAAGGTGGGAAGGGTCAACCCACGATTTTTTTTCAAAAAATCATTTTGCTCGTTCCTGTCTGTATGATCAGCTCGGATGGCATTTATACTGAGATGGTTGAGGAATTAATCTTCAAAAGCAAATCCTCTTACCTGTCAAAGCATGGCTCTGGGGCCAGCCATGGGCATAACTCTTATTCACCTAATCTAAGAAATCCATTTGTCCATTCGGCTATCCAGATATGTATGGACATCTATGGACTACCTAGATGCTGGGGATAAAGAAGACATACCACTGCGCTTGAGGACCTCACAGCCCATTCAGGGAGGCAGTGGGGCAACAGTGATTAGATAGCAAGAGAGCAGCATGGTAGCAAAAGCCGATGTTCTATGAGAACACAGTCGCCCCTTTTGCAAATACTCTATAAATGTGCTAAGCATCTCCTAGGTGCTTGGCACCGTTTTCAGTCATGGAGATACAACAAAGAGTGAGGCTCGTAAGATCCCAGTCCTAATGGTGCTTTCATTATAGTAGAGAGACAGAAAACAAACAGGTCAATAAGTAAAAATGGGCGCCATTTGCAGACAATGCCATGTTCTATGAAGGGATGGGGGGAAAGGATGGGGAAAGGAAGGTTGTGCTGGATACGGTGGTCTTGGAAAGGTTTCTCCAAGAGAGTGACATTTGGGCAAAGACGTACATAAAGTCGGTGCATGAACCTTGTGGAAGTGTGAAGGAGCCAGTCTCTGAGGTGGGATGCAAAAGTGCCAAAGCAGAGGAGGTTTTGCTTGCGGAGTGGGGGGGCTGGAGGCAGTGAGCCAGGAAGCATGCCACTAGAAGTGAGGCCAGAGAGGCGCTGCATATCAGCACGTGTGGCCACGTGGACACTGCGAGGAACTCAGGTTTTTATTTGTTGTTGTTTGTCTGTTGGCTTTTGCATGGGATAGGAAGTCATGGGAATATTTTGTGCGAGGGTCAGGTAAGATCTGATTTTTCTTTTTTAAAAAGCAAAGGACCCCTCTTTGGCTCCCACATTAAAACCACACCGAAGGGCACCTGGGTGGCTCAGTGGGTTAAAACCTCTGCCTTCTGCTCAGGTCATGATCTCAGGGTCTTGGGATCGAGGCCTGCATCGGGCTCTCTGCTCAGCAGGGAGCCTGCTTCCTCCTCTCTCTTTGCCTGCCTCTCTGCCTACTTGTGATCTCTCTCTCTCTCTCTGTCAAATAAATAAATAAAATCTTAAAAAAGAGAAAAAGCCACACTGAAGGAGGGTCAAGAGAGGATGCCAATGCTAGCCTGGGAGCATTCTGGGTGAAGGATATGGCAGCTTATGCTGGAGTGGATGTCGAGGGACTGTACAAAGTACAAAGTCTCCTGGATGTGTCTTGAATAGACACTCAATGCTGAGTTGGGTGGAAGCAGGCAGAGAATGAAGGAGGAAAGGATGGCAGTTAGAATTTTGACTTGAGCCACCAGAAGGATGGATTTGCTCAAGTGGGGAAGGCTTTGGGAGTGGCAGGGCTGGAGATGATGAGCCAGGCCTCATTCTTGGGTGTGCTGTATCTGTGATGTCTGGTTGACATCCAAGTGGAGATACTGAATCGGCAGCTGGACATGCAAGTCTAGAGTTGGGGAGGAATTTAGCTGGGAATATCAATTAGGGAACCGTTAGCATCTGGGAGGCATTTAGGCAATGCCTAAATGACAGCAAGACTGGTTGAGCTCAGCAAGAGAGTAGGTGCGCGAAGACAAGGGTCTGAGGACTGAGCCTGGAGCCCACGGCTTCGACATGCTGGCAAGAGGAGGAAGAGCAGAATTCAGTGAATGAGGCTGAGAAGAGGCAGACAGAGAGACAGGAAGAAAACTAGGAGGGCTTGAAGTGGAGGGAGGCAAGGGAAGGAAGTGTCCGAAAAGAAGATGATCGTCATGTGAAATGTACAGAGAGGCTGAGGAGGAGGAGCAAACGGCCCACTAGGCTTGGCAAGGTGAAGGTCACTGTCATTCCCGACAATGGGGATCCAGCGGCATGTTCGGGACCAAAAACCTAAATAGAGTAGGTGCACAGAGTGCAGGGAGGTGGTAGAGATGGCCAGTACCTACCACCCTTTTGGGGAGTTTTGCTGTGAAGAGGACAGGTGTGTGAAGAGGACAGGTGTGACATGGTAGATGGAGGTGAGCATGGGACGAGAGGAGATCTTTTAAAGAGAAGGGCACTGCAGCACATTCTGTGACTTAAAGAAGTCGCTCCTTGGAGAAGGGAGGACTTGACCATGGACAGGGTCAGTAGGTGACTCCAAAGGCAGAGTGAGTTCCAGAAGAGGCGTGAGCAGGAACAGCTTACATGGCGGGGGAGACAGGGTAGGTGCGTACAGAGGCAGAGAAGGGAAGCTGAGGCTGGGAAGAGAGCAGAAGCAAGCTCAGAGGGGCAGGGGACCTGAGAGACCCACTCATCAGTCACACAGCAAGGTGGCAGCCATGCTATCTACAGCCTGTGTCTCCTGGTTCCAGGCTGGCCCTGCTCGTTCAAGTGCTCTCTTCTGCCAAGGTTGCAGGCTTCTACCTCTCTCCTTCTTCTCCAGGACAGTAGGACTTTTTTTTTTTTTTAAAGATTTTATTTATTTATTTGACAGAGAGAGAGAGAGAGAAAGATCACAAGTAGGCAGAGAGGCAGGCAGAGAGAGAGAGGAGGAAGCAGGCTCCCTGTCGAGCAGAGAGCCCGATGCGGGCCTCGATCCCAGGACCCTGAGATCATGACCTGAGCCGAAGGCAGAGGCTTTAACCCACTAAGCCACCCAGGCGCCCAGGACAGTAGGACTTTTAAGCAGCCTCCACTTCCATGTGCCCTATACTTTGTCTTTGACAGACAATTTTCATTCTGGCCCTTCATTCAAAGCCCTTGCTTTGCATGTGTGTGGAAGACAGAGCAATGGCCCCTAAAAAACGCCTGCATCCGTATCCCTAAAGCCTGTAAAGGTTACTTCAAGTGACAAAAGGGACTCTGCAGGTGTGACTGAGTTAAGGAGCTTGAGATGGGGAGACTGCTCTGGATTGTCTGGGTGGGCGGACTCAGCGTCCTTTCAGAAGGCAAGCCGGGGGGTCGGAGTCATAAAAGAAGACATGACAATGAAGCAGAAGTTGGAGGGATGTGCTTTGAAGTCTGAGGATGGGGCCACAAACCAACAAACATGGGCTAACTTTAGAAGCTTGGACAAGGCAAGGAAATGGATTTTCCTCTGGAGAGTCCAGAAGGAACATAGCCCTGCAGAAACCTCCGTTTTGGTCTCATAAAACTCTTTCAGACTTCTGACCTCTAGAACAGGAAGAGAATTAATTTGTGGTGTTGTAAGCCACAACGTCTGTGGTCATGTGTTACAGCAGTGACAGGAGACTAATACGCCTTTTATGAGAATGTACCAGGTCTGAGATCCATGCTTTTGGGCCCTGTTCCCACGCACATGGTGCGGTAATCCTTGTGAAGGCATTGAACTTATGGATGGCTACTCCTCTTTTGGCGAGGAGGACAGGCTGGTGAGAGAGCAAGGGTGACTGAACAGCCTCTGGCATGCATCATATCAGAGGATGGTCAGGCCACAGGCTTAGCTACGCTGGCCCCAGCGGTGACTTCTGCTTTGACAAAGCTCACAGTAAAGCGAGTCATCTCAGTAGCATTGCAGCTGTGACAAGAAGGGCAAGGCAATGGTCTCAGCCCTGCACTCTGCCCTGTGCCCCAGAGGCCAAGGCACTGACCCCATCTTTCTACCCCTTTCACAAGCAGAAGGTCTGTGGGGTGTATGGGACTGAGTTAGGCTTCAGGGTAACAGATGAAAGTCCTCCCACTTCAACTCATTGGGATTTACAGCATTTTTCTCTATCCATAAAGCTGGGACTTCTCCAAGACAATCTCAAGAAGGGTGCCATTGGGTGACTGTATGTCACCACTGCCGTTCTCAAACTAGTTTGTCAATTGACATCCTTCCCTGATGTTTTTGTTACTAAAATTAATGTGTTAATTTTCTTCATGTGCACCCTGGGATGATCTTGTCTTGGGTGGAATCTTAGAAATCAGAGATTCACGTGTATTGTGATAGTTATCACAATACTATCTGGACGTGGAGCCAATGCAATACTTCCCAAGTGGGTGCTTTCATTCTCTCTATGAACTTTCTACTTCCCTTTGTGGTTGGAAGCCGGAAAACAATAACATTCCACGTTCTCTCACTCATGAGTTGGATGGGAAGCTATACTCCTAAAGTGAGAATTAAACTCTTGTCCAATCATAGCTCAGCCAGTCCTGAGACGTCACTAAATATGAAATGAGATACATTCGCAATCTGAATTGCAAGTCTAGAGTGCTCCAAATGAGTCCATAGATTAAAACAAACAGTTTGTGTGCAATATGAGAGAACTTGAGGATGACTCTGGGTAACTCAAGAGTCAGGTGTTTCGAGACAAAGGAGGAGGGAAAGAACTCTGGTCAGCTAAATCCACATCCTTCACTTGGGCAGACTGTGGAGGAGTAAGGGGGTCATAGCTCGTGGTTCAAGTCATTGAGGATGAGGCATTTCAGAGTTGCAGCCTCCTTTGTCTATGAGGACAGGAGCTCCGGAAGAGGGATGGATAACTTCCGGACACGAGCCTGGTGGGAAACCCCAATTGTGGGAGACAGGATGGGCTACCCCAGGACTGTTGGCAGAACATGGGTGTAGCCTCTGCAAAAATAGTGTCTTTTTCAGTGGATCAGCATTTTGGATACCTCTTCAGTGAAGGGTGTTTTTTAACAGTCTCCACTCCCACCCCCAGGGGAGGAACTGATCACTGCTTCTGGATTTCCATGGTACTCCTCTCACACGTCCCTGGATCTGCTGTTTGAATGTCACTGTCTTCGTTAGAGGACAAGCTTCTTAAGTCTTGGGTCATTGTGTTATAAATCCCATGACCACAGCTTGCCTCCCAATGCCTAGCTCATTGCTGATGCTCAGTAAGTGTTTTTTCATGAACAAGGAGGATCCTCTAAGTCAAAGGTTGGTATACTGTGGCCTTGGATCAAATCTGGCCTCTAGCCTGATTTTGTAAATAAAGTTTTATTGGAACACAACTGTACTCATGCATGTACATTTTGTCCATGGCACCCTACAATGGCAGTGTTGGGTAGGTGCTGCTCTATCACCCACAACACCTAAAATAGTGGTTCTCTGGACCTTCACAGGAATGGTTTGTTGACTTATGTTCTAGGACAAATGCGTCTTCTCTTGGTGGTTACATCTTAAAGCAAATTACAATGATATATGAGAACCTCTTGGAACTTGGCAAATTTATCCCTGCAATGAACCAGAGACAGCCTAAGCCCAATATATTCAGAGTTGAGGATGAACGCAAACTGTTCAGGGATGTATTGTCATTGGAATCTGAAGGACTTCCTGTCCCCAAAGCCTTGGGAGGGCTCAGCAGGGCTAGTCTCATACAGGAAATCCTGAAAACAGCTTTGAGACCCTAAATTATTTCCTCGTTTGCTGGTCCACATGACCTAAACTTTCATCAAACAACCCTGTGAGTATAAAGGATACTGTTGTTGATGTTTTATTTTCTGTTGGAGTGCTTTCCTCTCCCGTCTGGTCTGAGGTCAGTAACACAGTGGAATGTATGCTCTGAGAGGCGTATGGGTGGTTCTGGTGGGTGGGGGAGGAAGAGGAGGAAGGCAGAGTCACTTTGGCGCTGGAACCTCTGGAGGGAGAAGGGACTGAGCAGTTCCTTGGAGTTGGGACTTTGTTTATTATTATTATTATTATTATTATTATTATTATTATTATTATTATTTGCCCCAGGGGTACAGGTCTGTGAATTATCAGGCTTACACCTTTCACAGCACTCACCACAGCACAAACCCTCCCCAATGTCCACAACCCAGCCACCCTATCCCTACCCTCCCATCCCCCAGTAACCCTCAGTTTGTTTTGTGAGATTAGGAGTCTCTGACGGTTTGTGGAGTTGGGACTTTGCATGAGGAGAGGACAGCAGGTGCTGGGGGCCTGGGGGGGGGTAGGGGGATGCAGAGGAGGGCTGTGGGGCAAGGGGCATGTCATGACATGCATCTCTCTATATCCTGTGTGGACCCTGCATTAGTGGCTGTGAATGGACTTTTTATCAGCTGGGCAAATACATCTAATCCAGTGGCTCCCAAGAGGGGGCGATTTTGCCCCCGGGGGCACCTTTGGCAATGTCTAGAAACATTCTGGTTGTCAAAACTGTAGCCGGATGAGTGGTCTTGTCATATAGTGAGGAGAAACCAGGGATGCTTCTAAAGATTCTACGATGCACAGAGAAGTCCGTCCCCTCCACCCCTACACACACACACATGTGCACACACACACACACACACACAGCCAAAAATCGTCTGGCTCCACGTGCTGAGGTTGAGGACCCTGATCACATCCTTGGCGTGCTTGCACACTTGCTCTGACACGATGAAAGACACTTGGAGGGGAGTTGTCTGTGGAAAGGCACATCCTTGGCTGGGGCCGAGGGACAATTTTTTTGCCTAGAAGATTGCAAAGTAATTAGATGGGGCATCTACATTCTGTTTTGGGAGAATAGGAAGAATTATCTTGTCATCACAGGGCAATTATCCTGTGAATATTTTGGCAGCACATTATGTTTTGCTATGTAATTGCAATTAACATGTAAGTGATCTAGTGCTTCTGGTGTGTGTCATCCCTACTGTGGAAAATATATGAGTAATGTCACAGTGACAGCTACACATGGGTGACATCTGTCTAAAGAAGAGGTGGCACAGGAATCAGGTACATGGTTGGGTCTTTACCCAGCCCCCAAACACTCATAGGGTCATGTTTTTAGATGAATTTCAGGTTAAGAAGGTACAGAAGGGGCTCGAAAAGCAGTGGTGAATTATCCCTGTTGAGAATGGTTACGTGATTTTCTGTCTCTGAGAAACACATTCAGGTTCAACACTGTTTGTTGGTTTGTTGGAAGGCCAGCATATTCTTGCTGGCAGGGAATATTCTATCTCTTGTATCCACAGAATATAATTTCTCTTCTCATACCTTTAAATGCTCCTATCTGGATTAAATCCTCCCCATCCCCCAAAATATAGATTTCATTTTCCCATTAGAATTCTTTTTTTTTTTTTTTAAAGATTTTATTTATTTATTTCACAGCGGGAGAGAGATCACAAGGAGGCAGAGAGGCAGGCAGAGAGAGAGGGGGAAGCAGGCTCCCTGCTGAGCAGAGAGCCCGATGCGGGCCTCGATCCCAGGACGCTGAGATCATGACCTGAGCCGAAAGCAGAGGCTTTAACCCACTGAGCCACCCAGGCGCCCTCCCATTAGAATTCTTGAGGCTGGGAGCAGCTGGGTGGCTCAGTCAGTTAAGTGTCTGCCTTTGACTCAGGTCATAATCCCAGGGTCCTGGGATCGAGCCCCCCATCGGGCTCCCTGCTCAGTGGGAAACCTGCTTCTCCCTCTCCTACTCCCCCTGCTTGTGTTCCCTCTCTCTCTCTCTGTCAAATAAATAAATAAAGCCTTTAAAAAAATAAGGAATTCTTAAGGCTGCACATTTTTCTCTAATGCTCAGCTCTGATACAGTCCCCCTCATTGTGTGCATTGGAGGATATTCCAAAATAACAACTTATATTCACAATTTTCAGTAATTTTTTCAATGAGTATGTTTTCGGAGAGTGGTTTATTTTGAATCGGATCTCTTGTCTCCTCCATCCTCATGTCTAGCAGCAACACGGGGAAGTTACAGAGCGTGTCTGGGTGGTGAGCGGTGCCCTGGCTGGACACTGGAGGGCTGCTCTGCCTTGTGGAGTGTCCGGGCTTGGCATGTGTGTCCCGCTCCCTGCGGGCCGCTGGCTGGCATTCGGGAGGAGGCCCTGGCTTATGCTAAGCCTGGTTCTCTCCTCCTGCAAGTAACTGAGAGTGAAGCTGATCGGGCCTCCCCAGCTCGGCTGCCCATCCTTCTGGATCTAGAAACTCAATTGCATCAGAGCATGTGGAGACCCTCTGGCCCTTGGGAACCTTCCTCACACATGGTGAACTGTACAAGGTGGATGTTAGACACTCAGGCCGAGATGCTGATCTCCACGATTCCGGCACTTGGGCTCTTCCAAGGAGACGGAACCGGTTATGGTCCCCTGTCCCGCTGCCCATAAACCCTCTCTGGGCCTCCCTCCTACCTACCCCCCCGCCCGCCCTTTTCTTTTGGCAAGGACAGCAGCATCCTTTCGTCGTCCAGGCTCACTTCAATTGGTTTCTGATGCCTGAAGTCTACATCTCCTGAAACAGGTCCGCCACCCACCTGTGTGATGCACTCACGGCTTCTTCATGGAGCCCTGCATCTCTGCTTGTCTTCTGGGTTCCTAGAGCTCAGGTCAGGCCAGGGCTGGTGCCCACACATTCTGGACACAGCCAGGGTGGAGCTGCCACAGCCCACACACGCAAATCACACAACTCGAGAGGAAAGAATCACGGCGCGTGAGGATCCTTCATTCACACAAGAGATAATCCTTATTTATTTTACCATCATTGGGATTTTACATATTGAGTTTTAAAAAGTCAAGGTAGAACCACTGTCACTGATAAGCTATGAAGACCTCATTATCACTAATCACTGCTATCTTTGCGCTTTAAAATTTTTCTAAACATTCACATATGCATAGTCTCTCCGGGTACATTTAGAGCATAAATTGATTTTCCAAAAAGAATTATTTGCACAGAATTCTCAGAAATGTACACACTATACCTGCTCTGATTGCGCGAAGTGATCAACAGGCACCGTATGTGAGTTTGAAAATGCGGTCCTCATCGTGCAGCTTTATGGTCAAGCACAGGACCAAGCCTGAGACTCGACTCTGAATCCAGACCCCTTCCCTAGGTGCATTTGTGAGTTTTGGATACCCGTCAGGCTTCCCGTATCCTGTCTAATTAGGCTCCGATCCTGCAATATCCCTTCTGTGCAATCATTTCATAATGGTTGCGTCGAAGCTGCTAGTTTAATAATCTAGATAATAACACACTTTGCGCAGAGTCATTGATAATCGCTGTGCATTTATAATCCATGCTGTGAATGCTCTCATCCTTTGAAACACGATAGCGTATTTCTCGTACCAATTTTGAATCCCCACATGATCTTATTTTCTTCTCAACTGCCGGCTTCGCCTTGCTGCTATTGCTGTCGTCATCTGTCCCAGTGCCGCAGGGACACCCCTCTGGTCTCTCGCCGGCACGCCCGCGGCCCTTTGCCTCTATCGCTTCAACATCTTCAACATCTTCAAATGTCATCGATGTCCTTTCGCTGATTCCACACTTGCTGCCTTCAGGAAACACTTCAGTGCCTCTGGTTTTATCCTGTACATTCGAATTCTTGGAATTAAAAAATTCACAGTCCACTTTCTCCTTACTAGGGCTCTAAAGTTGTTTTTTAAAAAAAGATTTTCTTACTTATTTGACACAGAGAGAGCGAGAGTACACAAGCAGGGACAGAGGGAGAGGGAGAAGCAGGCTCTCCATGGAGCAAGGAACCTGATGTGGGCCTCGATCCCAGGACTCTGGGATCATGGCCCGAGCCAAAGACAGATACTTAACTGACTGAGCCACCCAGGTGCCCCTAAAGTTTTTTTATAGAATGCCTTGTGCTTTCTCTCAGCTTGGAGGAGGTGATGTATCTGCTCATGGGCAGGAGAATGCCCTGGTAGTCCTGCTGATTTGGGGTGAGCAGCCACGTTCTGATTTTTCTTGGCTCCATCCAGGACAGTAGTGGTGAGCACGGCTGGCTGGCTGGCTCTTGGATGGTGGGGGGACAGTTGCACTGGCTGATCTCACCAGTCATACCTCAAGTCGTAAAAAAATTATAATAGTGGTTACTCTTTTGTTCTACTCAAAGTTGGTGTAAAATGCTTATGAAGATAACATTTTGGTATTTTGGGGAAAAAAGGCACAGACAATAGGTAAAAAATCTGGGTTTAGCTAACCCATTTTTTTTAAAGCTAATTAGCCATTGATCAGAAAGTGACAGGAACTTATAGAAGAGTTGGCTAAGAGCTGGTTTGCAGATAAGTTGAAAAAGGTGTGTCCGTCCCCAGGAGCTAAATGGATTTGCTCCAGTACAGACCAGAGAAGGAGACCCGTTAGCTGGGCACACAGCACAGGACACGCAAACCACGTCCTGTGTCCCTCCTTCTTCCTAACCTATATCCACTTTGCTTAAATGTCATTGCACATATTTCTGTTAAGTGCTATTGCTATTTGAAATTGTGACAATTTAATGGAAATAAATAATTAAAACCAAGTCCAAGTTATAAATCAAATCCTCTGTTGTGCTTTAAAACCTGAGCTGAGAGCATGTCCCATTGGCCTGCAGTCTGGAGAGACAGTGAAGAGAATGGAAATTGAAACATTTACTTTACAAATGTTTATTTTTTTTTATGGCCATCGAAATACATGACCATTGTAGAATATTTCAAAAGTAGAAAAAGTGCAAGAGTCACCAGAAACCTACCACGTTGGAACAACCTCTGTTGACATTTTGCATATTTCTTTCCAGCAGGTTTTTACAGGCTTGAGAAAAAGTGTGGGTATTAATCCTCACAGGCAAAAGTAGTGGGAAGAAACCAACAAAAGAAACTCAAATACAAATGAGTGGGAATTCTGATATTTTGTGCAGTAAGTACTTTTACAGATACAAGTTTAGGGAGGCCTGGCTTCATGTAAGTTTAAGTGCAGATTATTTTTTTGCTTTTTTTTTTTAGTTGACCACAAACTGAATATGGGGAAATATTACCAACATAATCTTAAAATTAACTGAAGGAAGTAGTGTGTCCAGATAAAGGGAGATAATCTAAGGCACTTTTGATTGTATACTATTTGGAAACAATTTTGAGCATGTGTTTTAAGACATATTTTTGTGCATACTTATTAGTTATACACATGCAACTCTAGGAATATATTTTATCTCGATGTGTGATCATCTTTACCCATTATATAGACATATATACACACATCTAATTACATACATGTAACTATAGTGATATGTGAATGCGTATTAATGTATAATAATAAATGTTCGTGTTGGAAATCATATATCTAAGATAATGTGGCTTGCTCTGGGTATCCCAGACAGTAGGTCACTCTTACTCTAGACCATTGCCTGGGGCTGTGGGGGTCCACTTAGCGTCTCTGTCAGAGACTTGAGACCCCATGGGTCACTGAGAATCGCTGTGTTCTGGCACCAAGGAAATGTGTCCGCTTCATCCCTTTCTTTGTGTCTCTTTACCTCTTCTGTGACCCTTCCATGTGTGTGCAATGTGAAATTTACATTGTATCCTAGAGTTGCCTGAACACGAGGAGGAGGCTTGGTGAGCCATTCTTGATATTCGAAAGACCAATTGGACAAACTAATGGCTGTGAAGGTGTCCCTGATCAGCCAATCACTCACCTTAGCATGCCCAATCCTACCCCATCCCCATGATCAAGACACTGCTCTAAAAAAATCACATTTTCATTTCTGGAAGTTTTGGGCACAATAAGGATGGGGAAGTGATATGAAAGATCTTTGATAGTCTTAAAAGATACATCTTGAGATCTCAATACATACTCCATTTCTCAAATGCAATGAGAACAGGTAATTCCAACTGTGGAGAAGCAGATGGTGGGCTTGCCGGGGACCCGAGCGCTGCTGACTTGTCACCTCGCTCCTCAGTATGTGCTGTGTCCACACTCTGAGAAAGAACACTGGCTTCCCGAGGCCACCGCTCTTTCCCTTTGGTCCCATCTCCAGCACTAGCCAGTGGCTTGCTTTTGAGCTCACTTATTCCTCTAGGAAGAGGAAGGGCTCCATCAACTCATCAGAGCTACTCTCCGTGACAGGAAGCAGAGAACCACCTGGGTTTTTGCAAATGGGGATGCTGGGTGGTCAGCAGGCTCATTCCCTAGCCAAATGATTTGCTCCAGCAGGCCAGCTTCCTGACTGGCATCCAGACATGGGCCTTAGCAAAGTCACAGATTGTCGCATGCCATGGACGCCAGGGATTGGAAGGAACAGCGAATGACATTCTTGAATGAGGAAGGACAAGTGTGATCCCTGCTGTTTCTCCTTGGTTATCTGGTATCCTGGACGTGTCCTCAGCCTTCTTGAGAACTAGCCCCATAGTAACAGAGGCTTAAGGTATCTTAAAAATGATCTCAGCAAAAAAAACCAAACAAAACGAAACAAAACAAAAAGACCTTCTCAGCCATCTCTTTTGGCAGAAAAGGAATTCTGGGCTGGGGGTTGTCACAGTAGGTGAACCCCAACCTGTAGTTCACTAATTGTCCAATTCCCCACCTGCACCATGGCACGGTGGGGAGAGGGTTAGAGGTAATTTGCATAATGTGCCCCGAATTAATAAGATGTTGTATAGAAATGATCCCTCCTCAACCAGGATTAAAATCCAGAACCCCAGTGTCATGATCCTGGTTCTTCCAAGCCACAGCTATGGCACTGCCATCTGTCCAAAGCTATAACCTTGACCCATGCCATGGAAATGCTGTTCACAACTCTTAAGGACGTGGGGGAATTATCTTTCTAAAAAATCACTATTTTTCCATTTCGTTTCTTTCTGCAAGGTCATTTGTGAGAACCCTATCTTCAGGGGGAATAATGTCCTGGGTGAGTTATGTAACTCAGTACAAAATTTCCCTTCAGTAAGGTATGAATGAAAATCTCTCTGTAATAAACAAAAAGTATTGTGTATAATTTCCCACTGGTCTTTTTTGTTAATTGGGCTCTTACGGTCGAAGCCTTTAATGTAGAGAATAAATGAATAACTGGCTTTTATGCACAGACTCCTTTCATTATGTACAAGGGCTCAAAATTTAAAGGGAACTATTTTTAGATCTTACATTATGATATAAAAGATTGTTTATTGCTGGTAATGCAGGAAGCAAACTGCATTTCTGCTTCTGCCTGGTTTTCCTGTGGCGGGTGGTGTGAGCTTGCATTCTTGCTGACTCATTCGTTATGTCCAAAAATGACTTGAGTCAAGTCTGATCATTTTTAACACAGAGTGTGGTTCTCAAACCTTCCCGGAACAATTCTAGTTCCAATTCTGTGTTGGCCAATCAGGGTGCCGGTCCTTAGATGAGTCAAATTAAGATTTTCTTTTGTGAGCCCTGTTGGGGTAAAAACATAGGAAGTGGGATATCATGTACGAGGGAGGGACAAAATCCTCCTGATGGTTCTTGCCCCAAAGACTGGTTCTCCGTGCCCCCTCCCCTTTCTTCCTCTCCCCCAAATGCTTCTTTCTCTGCAGTTTTCTGTCTCTTTCTCCTCCTCCTTCTGTCTCATGTTCCAAAATCACAGCTTTTTTTTTTTTTAAGATTTTATCTAATTATTTGACACAGAGAGAATGAGAAAGCACAAGCAGGGGGAGAGGCAGGCAGAGGGAGAGGAAGAAGCAGACTCTCCACTGAGCAGGGAGTCCGACGTGGGGCTCGATCCCAGGACCCCGGGATCATGACCTGAGCCGAAGGTACACGATTCACCAACGGAGCCACCCAGGTGCCCCATAGCTCTTTTTAATGTGACAGAATGTCAGAGAGTCTCCACTGAGGCTCTCGTACTTCTAGTATCTGATGTGGTGGAAACGGAGCATATAGGAAATACTCATGCACTCAATGACCTCTTACAATGAGTTTTATTTAAGTCATCACAGTGGTTTCTAGATACATGTTTTACTTATTTATTATTTATTAAAGATTTTATTTATTTATTTGACAGAGAGAGAGAGAGATCACAAGTAGGCAGAGAGGCAGGCAGAGAGAGAGGAGGAAGCAGGTTCCCCGCTGAGCAGGGAGACTGATGTGGGACTCGATCCCAGGACCCTGAGATCATGACCTGAGCCGAAGGCAGAGGCTTTAACCCACTGAGCCACCCAGGTGCCCCTAGATACATGTTTTAAATGTTACACATACACATATGAAAAATCGTGTTTTCAATTTGTGGGCCAACATGGACCCGAGGACACATCACAACACCGCAGCAGCTGCCTGTGGGTTGGGAAGCAGTGCACTTATGAGACACAACTTTCCGTTTATTTATTCACCGCTTGCTGGCTCCCAGTGATTTCCTGGGCACTGCAGGTAAATAGATGGCCGAGAGCCGATTTTTGCCTGCGGGTGGATGCGTGTGAGCCAGTGGGGGGCTGGGTGTGCGGTGCCGGGCGGGGGCCCCTCTCCCAGTTTGGAGTAGCTGCCTGACACTGGGGAGGTCGGTTCGTCTCTTTGTACGTCAGTTTTCTCATCCGTAAGATGGACATAACATTCCTCCTTCATTGGGTTGTGTCAAGAATTTAATGAGTGATGGCACGTAAAGCCTTTAGGGTGGTTGGTGCCTGGTACTGAGCGTGGCTGTCATTACTGGTTCCCAGAGGGAAGAGGGTGGCCAGGCGTGCGGCATGAGGACCTTGCTGCCGTATGTATGATGGTTCTCAGCCCCTTCTCCTTGGCAGGCATATTCCCTCAGTCTTCTGGAAAGCAGGCCCCAAGGGGGAATAGGAAGGCTAAGGGTTATGGGAAGTTAGGGGGAGGAGCAGGGATGGGGGGGTGCTCCGGAGCCTCTTGGGACCCCAGAGCTGGGAATGGAGGGAGGCAGCCAGGAGGACTGGCCGGGGAGAGCCTCCGACTGCCACCCCTAAGAGGCAGCCTGTGTGGCCAGGTGACACCGAGTCCCAGGGCAGAGACACCTTTGGAGGAGGGCTGCACTGGGCAGAAAGGCCAGCTCTGAAACCCCTGCAGAGCTCAGTGTTGCCGGAGCAGCCCAGGAGAGCTTGCCTCAACTGATGGGTCCTGCAGGTGCAGCAGCCAAGGGCTGGCTGCTCACGGGCTCCTGGGGGAAGGTTGTCCCTGGCGGGAGGTCTGTGACGCACCCCTGTTCCCCTGCCTTTCCCTGGCACCTCTGGCTGCAGTGAGCAAGCAGCCCCAACTTCTCCCCTTTTCCACCTGACCCTGCTCCCTGCATATGAACTCAGGCCAATGTGGATGGGTCGCTCAGACAGCCACCCTGTTGGGGCTCAGTGAGGGTGGGGCTCAGGGCTCCCAGGGAAGGCTTCCCCAGAGATGGGGCCCCTTCCCGAAGGATGGATGGGAGATCGCAGGGGAAGGCAGGTGCACTCCAGAGACGGCCTACACTTCTCTGTCAGGCATGTGGCCATCCTAGTCTCTGTTTCTAGGGAGCAAGTGAGGCATTTCTACAGTGCGGGCGAAGCTGCTCATTGGATATTTCTCCTGGACAAAGGCTTGCACTTCGAGGAACAAAAAGACTGTTTCTGCAGCACCTTTTCTCTGTTTTCTCTGTGGGTGGGTGTTACTGTTGCACAGTGGGAACGGGCAATAAAACCCAGGGGCTGTTTTTCCCCAAAGTAGCAGCTGCTAGGAGCACAGGTGCCTGCTCAGGGGTCCTCAGACTTGAGGGCCTCCAAGCCACCTGGAGGGCTTATTAAAACCCAGGTCATTGGGCCCCAGCTGGAGTTTCTCATTCAGTGGTCTGGGGTGGGGCCCAGGAAACTGCTTTCTTAACAAGTTACCAGGTGAGGCTGAAACTACTGGGCTAACCCAGCCATCCTGCGGACTTGGGGCTTCCCCATCTCCTGATTCTCTGAGGCTACTGCCTCCCTGATGACACCAAAATGTTACTGCCTCTTTGACAAGAGCTGAGAGCTTCTGATTTATAGAGAGCACCTTTAGCTGTGTCTTGAAGAGGCTCCCTTCTGACCTGACCATCCCCTTCCAGGGTCAGTGTAGACGATTTAACTTTCCTCTTACGTTAGAATATAATGCGAAAGGTCATTAGTGCCTTTGATTTCCCATTTTGTCACATTTTATTTCCAGATTCAAGGTATTGACTGATGGATTCAAACTAGTCAATCTCTCTCCCAGTTCCGCCAGGCTGGACCCCCCAATTGTACCCTTTCTTCTGAAAATGGCTAATTCCACGGACTTGCTGATCAAGACTCAGCAAACACAATTGGGGAGGTTAATTGTTTGGATGAGACTCGAAGCCTAACTTCTCTGGTTTAGGAGCCCACTGGTGTGTGTGGGAGGGTGCGAACCACCTGCTCTCCTGTCGTCTCAAACCGCCGGTCCCACTGCCTGTTTCTGGAACATACAGCTGCTAGCCTGAAGGGTCAGTATTGTGGCTGGAGGGCTCTTCTTTGGCTAAGATCCCTCCAGTTATAAGAATACTCGGTGAGTGTCTGAAACAGTGAGGCTTTGGACATCAAAACATTCCCCAACCCAGACAACAGGAGCACTTTCTGTTGTTTCTAGAAAGGGAATTTTATTTCTGGAATTTGGAATCACCACAGCCCCGACATCATGAAATATTTAGCATCCGTTCCATAACCTTCTGTTCTTGCATGCACCCAGAACTACCTGTAGAGATGTAGATAATTTTAAGGGAGAAGAACGTGATATGAAATATTTAGCCTGACTTGGAGTCATTTCTGGGCCACATTTTGGTTTCCAAATGGGAGGAAGCAAAGTGGAATTTGGGCATCCGCGCCCCGCTGATGGCCAAGTGCACCCGGCATTTCGGGCAAGTGCCAGCAGGTGGGAGGGGAGTGTGGCTCCCTCTCAGAGTCAGAGAACAGCATGCACGGTGCTGAGGGATCACCGAGCTGCTGCGGCTGCAGAGCAAAGTGCTTGGTGTGCAGACAATATTGCAGGGTAGGTGCAGTGGGTGACCTCCTGCGAGGCTCACGCTCCCCCTTCCCCCTGGTATTCCTGTGGCTCTGACTGCCAGCCCCAGGCCTACAGCGCGCCAGGTACCGTCCATTTGTCCACATGAGGGTCTTCCCTGCCCTGCCACTGTCCCCCAGAGCCTCCCCTCCTTCCAGCCGACCTGTGTATAACAGAGTGAGTTCTTTCTGTTCACCTGCTTCTGTCTGTATTAAATCCTGATTCTACCTTGATTAAAATTTAAGTATCAAATATCCATAAAATAATACAGCAGCCTTTAGGAGGAAGGACTTTGCAACTGAGTTTTTACTTGTACCTGACTTATGGTCTTGGGATCGTCAGGAAAGGACCCTGAGCCCTACAAGCATCACCAAATAAATGCCAGCACAAGCAGAACTAGCATGTGCCTTGTTGCAAAGGCACCCCGTGGTGTTGCTCTAGTTAGGGTCTGTCAGTGGCTCTGATTATGATGGCCCTTTCCAAGGGGCTGACCCCGCCAGCTGGTCATTGTCACCCACTCTGGGCTGTAACATAATTGGCCACAGTTTTTGCATCCTTGGAGTTTCTTTAATTTTGTAAATCCTGGTCTTTTAGACAGCTGTGAGTCAAAGCAGTCTTTTTTTTAAATAGGGGCGTGAGATGATTAAAAAGTTATTGCTACCAGATGCATCCCATTGTTCATACTTATGAGACACGCCTCTTCCTGCACCCCTCCCCCGCCCCCTCCGCACCAGCTCAGGCTCCCACCAGCTGCCCTGCCTCCCATGAGTCTTAGAAAGAAAACCCCAGCTAGAGTTTGCACAATTAGGATTGTGCAATTGCTTGACTATATGGGCAGGAATTGGTCTTTTAAAAAAAAAATTCTGTGTGAGGTTCAACTCCATTCCCATATTCCTTTATGTGGAAGACTTGCATTGGAGATTTAAAGCATTTTTGACTCTGTTAAAAAGAGGACCGGTAAGGGGACATGAACAACTTTTTAAATCTGGGATTAAGGATTCAATTACTTCCTTCTCCCGACACACTTCACTTCTGGAGAAACGCAGACGGAAGGACATTGTTCTCTGCTCCGTGGGCGGAGTTTGTTGGAATCGGATTTCTGCCCCTGTTTCTCCAACTGCAGGTGGTTCGTCTCCTACGTTCTCCATTTCGCTCCATTCCCGAGCCTCACACACCTGGTTGTGAAACTTCAGACGCTGTATCTGTTCGTCTGTGCAGGGCCTCCCTCTGCGCATTATTTCCCCCTCTGTCCTCTGCTCTTTGCTTCGCTCCCCACACCTTAGCGCTTCTCCAGCTATTTCCCTAGCTCCTTCCCTTTCTCCATTTGATAAACTCCTACTTGAGGTTCGTGGTGAAAGTCACGGCCTCCGTGAAGCTTTCTCTACCCCTACAGGGCGGAACGAAAGGCCAACTCTCTCTACTAGTGTATTCACCTGTTGTAACTAGTCATTCTTCCTTTCTTGAGCGATTGTAGCTCCTTGGCTCAAAGAGCTGCCTGCCTTAGGAAAGTTCCACAGAGCAGAGGCTGAATGAGTTTACTTAAGAATAAAAATGAGGGCGCCTGGGTGGCTCAGTGGGTTAAGCCCCTGCCTTCAGCTCAGGTCAAGATCTCAGGGTCCTGGGATCGAGGCCCACATCAGGCTCCCTGTTCGACAAGGAGCTTGCTTCCTCCTCTCTCTCTGCCTCTCAGCCTATTTGTGATCTCTCTCTGTCAAATAAATAAATAAAATCTTAAAAAAAAAAGAATAGAAATTAAATAAAAAGGAAAAGAGATGGGAAAAGGGGAGCGGCCCCAAAGACAGATAATTAACGAGAACCTAGGGTCCCAGAGCATGAAAGTGCCTTAGAAATGGGACGCTGAGGTTCAGCGTCCTCTCTCACAGGTGCAGGACCTGGGGTGGGCGGGACTTCCCACAAGCCGCCTTCTCTCACAGGTGCAGGGGGCTGGGGTGGGCGGGGCTTCCCGCAGGCGTCTTCTCTCACAGGTGCAGGGGCTGGGGTGGGCGGAGCTTCCCGCAGGCCGCCTTCTCTCACAGGTGCAGGGGCTGGGGTGGGCGGGGCTTCCCACAGGCCGCCTTCTCTCACAGGTGCAGTGGGCTGGGGTGGGCGGAGCTTCCCGCAGGCGTCTTCTCTCACAGGTGCAGGGGCTGGGGTGGGCGGAGCTTCCCGCAGGCCGCCTTCTCTCACAGGTGCAGGGGCTGGGGTGGGCGGGGCTTCCCACAGGCCGCCTTCTCTCACAGGTGCAGTGGGCTGGGGTGGGCGGAGCTTCCCGCAGGCGTCTTCTCTCACAGGTGCAGGGGCTGGGGTGGGCGGAGCTTCCCGCAGGCCGCCTTCTCTCACAGGTGCAGGGGCTGGGGTGGGCGGGGCTTCCCACAGGCCGCCTTCTCTCACAGGTGCAGTGGGCTGGGGTGGGCGGAGCTTCCCGCAGGCGTCTTCTCTCACAGGTGCAGGGGCTGGGGTGGGCGGAGCTTCCCGCAGGCCGCCTTCTCTCACAGGTGCAGGGGCTGGGGTGGGCGGGGCTTCCCACAGGCCGCCTTCTCTCACAGGTGCAGTGGGCTGGGGTGGGCGGAGCTTCCCGCAGGCGTCTTCTCTCACAGGTGCAGGGGCTGGGGTGGGCGGAGCTTCAGGCAGGCATCATGCTCATTGGTGTGCACCTGCATCTAGACCACGCAGCTGGGGCTTCTCGGCTATTTCTCTTTCCACGGAGTCCCTTTGGGGTGATCCCTTTCAGCTCAGGGGCCATGGGATAATACGATCTGTATCCTCAAGGATGTTCCTACTGAACTGTGGCAGCAAAACTGGTATGCGTGGGAAAATGTGTTCGCACAAGAGGAAGGGGAGGCCTGGTCACAGTGTGCTGCCTGGAGGAGACAAAGGACAGAATCCTTGTTCTGGCCACAATTCACAGGCATTGCTGCTTTCTTTGTACAATATTTACAAGTTTCTCAACATTGGGCTAGGTCTGCTGGATCTAGCAAGAACCAGGCTCCAGGAACATATGATTATCCTAAATTATGGAACAGAGCACACAACTTTTCCTTTTCAGGCCCGAAGTGTACACCCTACCTCCTGCTGATGTGTGTGGGGCTGGGGATGTGACCTGTTTGAATGACTTGCCCATTTTTTTCTGCCTGGTGGGAACTTCTCTGCATATTTTTGCCCACTTTGTAATCTCCCCTCCTTTGACATTGATGTAACTATTGACCTAACCTTCATAACCAGTAAGTCAGTAAACACATAAGCACAATGCAATGACCATATAGTTTTCAGAAAGAGAAGTCTGGCACGTGCCTCAGTCTTCCCACCTATTCAATGGGGTGGTGGGGAAGATCAGATGAGTTGATAGGAGTAACTTAGCTCAGCGCCAGGCAGGTAATTGATGCTCATTTCATGTTTACTGTGCTGATGGTGGTGATAGTGATGGTGATGGTGAAGAAGAAGACAAGGAGAAAGCAAGAAAAAGGGGGAGTGAAGGAGAAACACCAAAGCATGGCCAGTCAGGACTACATACACATGAAACAGATGCATGTGTGTACACATGTGTGCATATGTACATGAGTACACACTCATACATATACCACACTCATACATATACCACCTTCAATTTTATTTTCTTATAAAAGCTTTATGGGTATATATAGAGCATCACTGTGTATCACAGGAAACTCAACATTGGACATATTTGGAGGTTATTTTCAATGGTATGTGCTTTAAAAAAATATTTATTTATTTACTTTAGAGAGAGAGTGTGTATGAGTGGGAGGAGCAGATGAAGAGAGAGAATCTCAAGCAGACTCTCCACTGAGCACAGAGCCCGTTGCAAGTGCGATCCCATGACCCCGAGATCACGACCTGAGCTGAAACCTTAGAGCGGGACGCTGAAACAACTGAGCCAGCCAGGTGCCTTGGTACGTGCTTTTTACGAAATGTTTATCATTATTGTCTTTCTTACTCTTTGGGAAAGCCTGTACTACAGAATGAATAATCAAAGTAGAAGTATTTTTGGAGAATCCCAAATGTATGGCATTTGACTGACTTACTGCCTTACCACCGTGGTCACTAGGAGAATGGATTCTGTCCAACAGACTGCTAAGGGGACACACCGCGACATCATGTAGCCCTGATGCACGGACTCCGCCAGCCCTTCGCCCAGCCCCACTTCCAAGTGCTCTGTCTTGCAAGTGAATTGTGGGTGCAGGTAAAAAATGTGTGCCTATTTAATCCCTCTATACCTTGTAATTGTAACATTGTGGCTATGTGGCTTTGGTTCAGTGGCTGCTTGGGTTTGGAAAGTCGGAGGTTTCTATCCCCTCCTACCTGCCAAGATGTGTAACTATTACTCTGAACAAGCAAACTCTGTAATATACTTTATCCTTTCCTTCACTGTTCACTGGGGTCTTCTTCCCTCCAGCCTTGCTCTTGGGTAAAATCTTGAGCAAGACAATAACTCCTGAAATCTTTGATGGACAATAAAAAGGTGTTCTAGACAATTTTAGATCCCTAAATAGTCTCGATTCAGTATTTAAAATGTCCAATCTAGTTTAGCAGACTACAAACCCAAACTGTATTCCAGAATTGGAAGGTCTTCTCACCTCTGACTAGGAAAGCCTTAAACCCAGAAGCCCTGGGAAGGGTGGTGAGATTTAGCCAATGTTTCCTATTTCTCCCACTGTTCTTTTGCCTTCTCCACCCCACATTCCTGGCCCCTCCAAGGTTAGAGCTGAGACAGGTGTGGCGGAAGCCGGGAAGGGCAGGAAGGTCACCCACTGATATGGTTGAGCTATGGGTTTGGTGCTCCCTGTGCTTTGCTTGTGGTCCTCATTGACCCTGTCTCTTGTGGTGTTCCTCAGGCCTTCTGCTGGGAACACCCTTATGCTGGTCCCAGGTTATGGGCTCACTCATGTACCTCCCTCAGCCTCTGCACCCATGGTACCCCTCTACCCTCCGCTGCTGACCTTGTCTCAACCCTGGCTGGGGGCACTCTCAGAGGGCAGGTCATTTGAAAAGATGCTACAACTAACTCCTAGCACCCTGACCATGTCTCTTGGGTCCTTGTCATCGTAGTAACACCTGTGACTTTGTCCCATGGTGGCTGGATGACAAATACCGTGCTCTCTCATTCTGCAGGTGGGCGGTTGAAGTGAGCTCCTCACTGTCTCCCTGAGGATCCCCAGCAGGCACTTACAAAGGGGAGCTGTTAGAACCCCCTACCCCTCGTCTTTTTATTGGTGGTCTTCCTCCCTTTCCTGCACACACCCCCTACAGTCACCTCTCCTACAAAAACACTTGCCCTCAGCTCTGTGTCTCTGGGTTCACTCTGGGGGGGGTCTTAACTGAAGAGGAGATACATCGACACCCTCTTCGGTGGAAGCACGATCAGCTCCCACAGTGGCCACCATTGTTCTGCTGCCGGAGCGTCCCACCCACACACCTCCCAGCTCCCAGACACCAGGCTCCCTGGGTCAGGAGACAAGCGATAAGATTTCTGAGAGGTCCCCTTGGGGCTCACCTTTGGACTCGGAAGCTATAGGACAGCACAGTCTCCCACCCTTTCCTCAGGGGGTGCAGGGTAGGGAAAATACTACGGTATGGCAAAACTTTCCCCCATTCAAAAAGTTCTTGGGAACAGAGTGTTGTGGTAAGTGTGCAATCATCTGTCTATGAGACAAAGGGAGGGAGAGAGAGACACACACACACACACAGAGAGAGAGAGAGAGACAGAAAAAAAGAGAGATTGAATATAAGGAATCAGCTCATGTGATTATGGGGCCTGGCCAGTCCCATGTTTGCAGAGCTGGGGTCCCAGTTGGAGTGGGAAGGCCAGAAGCTGCTATCCGGCCAGAGCAGCTAGAGAAGGTCAGCCATCCTTCTATCCAGGCTCCCAGATGCTTGGATGGGGCCCACCTGCACCGAGGAGGGCACCCTGCTTCGTTCAAGGTTGGTGTCCTCCTGAGATGCCCTCGCAGACTCACCCAGACCTGTGTCCCATATCTGGGCTCCCTGTGGCCCAGTGAAGCTACCATGTAAAATCAACCATCACAACCACCAAATTTAAAAGAACCCAGGAAGTTCTGGGATCATTGGCCAATGATTAAAACCCAGATCAAACTTTTATGAAGGATTCTGTTGAGGAGGAGGAGGGGCCTTCTACTCTGAGCGTTTTCGTACAACTTCTCTTCGAATGCTGTGCACAGACCTGTACATGAAGATTATCATTTCCAATTCCCCCAGGGGGACACCAAGGCTCAGAGAGGTGGAAGGACTTGCCCCAGCCCGTGTGATCATGATCTGGGGGAGTGGGGACAGGACAAGGCAGGGATTTTGGAATGGGGCCGTGTCATCTTTTCAGAGCAAAGGATGCCCCTTGCTGCCATGTTGTGATGATATGTGAGTTTAGTTTCCTAGCGTGGCCCTCATACATTTCTGCAGATGGGATGCCTTCAAATAACAGAGAGGTATTTTCTTGTAATTCAGGCCAGAAGTCCAAAGTCAATGTGACAGCCAGGCTGTGTTCCCTCTGAAGGCTCTAGGGGAGGGTACTTCCTTGCTTTCCTAGCTTGTGGGGTGGACGCATTCTCTGAAATCCCTTGGCTTATAGGCACATTGCTTCAATCACACAGCAGTCCCCCTCTGCATGTCTGTATCCAATTTGCTTCTTCTTACAAGGACACTAGTCCCTGGATTTAAGGCTCACCCTAACCTGGGGTGACCTGATCCTGACTTGATTGCCTCTTCAAAGACCCTATTTCCAAGTAAGGACATGATCACAGGTACTGGGGATTTAGGAGTTCAGCTCTTTTGGGGAGATCAGTCCTACCCACTGCATACGTTGACCGGCAGTTTCTCCCCGAGATTAGGATCTGCTGCTAGAGGAGATGGGCCAGCAGCAGGGAAGATGTGGGTGGCTGCATGGTTTGAAGCTGCAGAGTTGGGGATCACCACGTCGGACTGGAGTCTCAGCCTCCTGGGCACTGCTGCCATGATAATACGTAATGCATGATTGTACGTAAGTGATGTCCTAGCAGACCTTATGATGATTTTTTAAGGGTTTTATTGATTTATTAGAGAGAGAGTGAGCATGAGCAGGGTAATGGGCAGAGGGAGAAGCAGACCCCCCACTGAGCAGGCTGACCAATGTGGGGCTTGATCCTAGGACCTTGAGATCTTGAATTGAGCCGAAGGCAGATGCTTAACCGACTGAGCCACCAGGTGCTCCCCCTTAGGCATCATTTTTAGCTCTGTCTGGGTCACAGCTTTCCCCAGTTTCAGCCCTGAATAAAATAGCTCCCCATGTGCGATTGCAACATTCTTGCCTGCACAATGGCCGATTTGAAAACTGTTTCACTGTCAGATCTGGGGCTATTGAAAGGGGCTCACTTAAAGACTTGATCAGGGGCGCCTGGGTGGCTCAGTCGGTTAGGTGTCTGCCTTTGACTCAGATCATGATCCTGGGGTCCTGGGATTGAGCCCCATGTCAGGCTCCCTGCTGAGCCAGGGAGCCTGCTTCTCTTCTCCCTCTGCCTGCTGCCCCCATGCTTGCGCTCTTCCTCTCTGTCCAGTAAATAAATACAATCTTAAAAAAAGAAAGAGTTGATAAGAATTCTCCAAAAGAGCAATAGTGATTTTCTGAGTAGTCTGTGCACGAAGGAACAAAGTTTGTGTTCAATTTGTCACTGATCAGCTCTGTCTTAACTTGGACTCCATCCTTTTGTGTCAACCCCTCTTCAGGAGACGTGATGTGTCTCATAGGCCCTGTTCGCTGTGCTCGTGACATTTCATATCCCTTCACAGCTGTAGTGAACAAGCATATACTGGAAAAATAACGAGGTGCTGTGAGCCATGAATGCAAAGTTCGCCTCTTTGGTGCAAATACATTCAGAGGTATCTGTGATCTTGGGTGACTAAGTAAGGAATAAGACTTGGTTAGTTCGCCTTCATCAAGTTTCTTCTTGTCTGAATTCACTTTGGAAACATTCCCTTTAGGGTAAGTACCAGATTTTAAAAATTTATTGTCTAAAGGTAAATGTGTCGGAAGGTTTTCAATAATTCAAAATGTGGGCTTATGATGGAATCAGGTCTGGAAACTCCACAAGCCCCATGGGACAGAGTTGGCAGAGCTGTGCCGAGCAGATCACAGGTGCTGGGGATAAAGAGAATGGGGTGACCAGGCTTCCCCTCGTGCTTCTGCGGAGATGTGAGTGCGGCGTCGATCATCTGTGATACCTCCTAACGGGTGTGAAAGCAGGATGACCCTTGAAGGTATGACTTTGTGAAAGAAGTGTTGTTCCCTGAATGTGAAAATGGTTCTCTTGTACGGAGTGAGTTTCCATGGTATCACAAAAAGGATATTTTCTGCTTCACAGCTTGGACCAGCCTTTAACTTGTCAACATAACTCCTCATTTTTGTCCAGTCATTTTGAAATCTTTCGCATGCTTTAGCTGGGTAGTCATCAGGTGTTTAGAACTATCCTTTGCTATACACGGTTTATGGACTCTCAACCTCCACTGGGGTCTTCGGAGAATGAGGATGTTTGAAGGATCTAGTGACAGATCCTTCTCAGCATTTTAAAGGGTCCCCTTGGAAGCCACGGTGCGCCATGTTCTGGAAGGTTCTTTTCTACCTTGACCTGAGCTGGTGGAGGCAAGTTGGAGAGAGGACCCTTTTGGAGAATAAGAATTCTCCAAAAGAGCAATAGTGATTTTCTGAATAGTCTGTGCACTAAGGAACAAAGTTTGAGTTCAGTTTGTCACTGATTAGCTCTGTCTTAACTTGGACTCTTGGGGTGGCTCTTTACTTCAATCCCAGTCCTCAGACTTCCGTAAATTGGGTTCAGTGCATTCACACTCACCCCCATCTGCTCGAGTGTTTCCGTTTCCAGGCAGGCTGTGGGTCATATAACTTTACTAGACTGTGGAACTTTCTCTTGCTGTTTTGTTTTTTCCCCCCAGGTTTATCTCTAGGCATAAAAGTCAGTAATGACCCATCAGAAGCCTAAGTGAGTAATGGGATGGTGTGGGGGTGGCAGCCACAGGTGTGCCAAGCTTTTGTGAGGTAGGGGAAGAACTGGAAAGTGACTGCCCCCCCAGATGCCCCAGATCTCCCCAGGGGAACTTTGGAGTCCTGGGGTAACACGCTCAGCGGTGCTCACTCTGACTCTGGGACATGGTGGCTGCATCATGTCAGCAAATCCTATCTTCTCCTTGAGTCCCACATTTTCTGCAAAATAAAAATGGGAGAACAATATGCCTCCACAAGGGCCAGGGTCTCCACAAGGGTCAGATCAAGGGTGGTAACTGGAGGAATTTGAGAGTGCGTACAAACCCACAAGGAGTTGCAATGATGCATATCTAGCCAAGTTTCTGGTACGCAGTGAGTGCTTAATAAGAGACGAAGAATTAATTCATGAACAGGTCAATGAAGGTCCTCTCTGCACAGGACTGGGTGCCAGGGAGGCATCCTGCTCACTGCACGGAGATGGGATAGGGAGCAGGGTATTTCCAGGCTCAAGGTTCATGGTTGTAGCAGGAAGGAAAACAGAGTAACGTGATTTAGCCAGTGTCTGTAAGACACCTACTATGTGCAGGATCCTGTGTGTTGGGAGAGAGGGGAGTTTCGTGGGACATGAGAACTGCCTTTGAGCCAGGCACTCCTCCGCCACATCCGAAAAAGGAGATGAAAATAACATGCATCCCAAAAATATACTCAAGGGGGAGCTTGCCAGGCAAGTGAGCCTGCCTACCACATGCCACTCATGCTGAATTTCCTCACTGAAATCAATGTGAGTCCTACTCCGTCTGCAAAGCGCATCTCTGAGGGTTCAGATGGCTCCATCTGTAGCTGCTCCCCTAACTCCTTAGCACTCATGTGCCCATATTTACCCCGTGTCCTATTTACTTGTGTGTGTGTCTGTGTCTGGCACAACATTGTGTCCTTCAGGCGCCCAGACCTCCCCCATCACTGTCCTTTGATGCCTCTGGTGTCGGGACACATACTAGGGATCAAGACCAGGAACCATGTAGGCAGGGCGGGCAGAAGGCACTGCTGAAACAAAGCAGACAGACTTTTCAGGGCTGGCATGGGTTGGGGGCGGCTCATTTCGTGCCCCAGCTGAAGTAGCCCCCTCTTCACACATCATATAACCTTTCATCTGACAGCCCTTTGTTTTTACATAATATTTATTTTTACATTGCAGTAAATAAAATATACATATACATTTTTACCATTTTGACTATTTTAAGCATATAGGTCAATGGCACTGAGTACATCCACACTGTTGTGCAACCATCCCCACCGTCCATCATCTTGCAAAAGAAAACTCTGTAGCTGCTGAATGATAACTCCCCATCCCCGCCCCCAGCCCTTGGAAACCACAGGTTTTTGTACCTGGGATGAAAAATACAAACAGTGAAGCATGTAAATTGCACAAATATTATGCAAATAACTAGATGAAATTTGATGCAACTGTAAACTGTATAGAA
This sequence comes from Ailurus styani, assembly GCA_002007465.1. Classification (NCBI taxonomy): domain Eukaryota; kingdom Metazoa; phylum Chordata; class Mammalia; order Carnivora; family Ailuridae; genus Ailurus; species Ailurus styani. The sequence goes on from LNAC01000385.1 coordinate 1,530,228, forward strand.
CCATCAAGGTTGACATAGAGAACACGCTCATTGTCCCAGAAGGCTCCAGAATGATCCTTCCCAGTCAGTACTCTTCCAAGAGATAACCACTCTTGGGAATTCAAACACCATTGGTTAGTTTCATCTGTTTGTGAACTTTTAAATAAGTGGAATCATGGGGTGGCCACTCTTTGGATTATGACTTTTTTCCACTCACTGTAATGTCTATGAGATCTTTCCAGGCTTTTTTGTATATCAGTAAACTGGTTCTTTCTTATGGAATGGTTTTCCAATGAAAGGATGGACCACAATTTATTTTATCCATTCCCCTGTTGGTGGGCATTTGGGATGTCCCGTTTGGGACTCTTCTACATAAAGCTGCTATGAATGTTTGTGTATGCGCCTGTGTTTGTGAGGACACTAGTACTCCTTTCTCTTGGTATAAACCCAGAAACGGGATGACCGGCTTGTCAAGGAGGAAGTATATGTTTACCTACAGCAGAAAATGCCACACCATTTTCTTTTTTCAAAAAAGATTTATTTATTGATTTGGGGGGTTGCAGAAGGAGAGAGAGAAACTTCAAACAGAGCTGAATGTGGAGCCCGACACGGGGCTTGATCCCATCACCCTGAGACCACAACCTGAGCCAAAACCAAGAGTCGGGCACTTCGCCAACTCTGCCACCCAGGTTGTGCATGTATAGCCTCATCAGCAAAGTATGAGCATTCCTGTGGTACCGCACCCTCACCAACATTTCCTTGAGAGACTCATTCTTTTTCATTTGGGGCTTTCTGGTGGATGTGTTGTGGTATCTCTTTGAAGTTTTATGTTCCTGAGAAGTATTTACAGTCTGCACACTTCCATGTGCTTATTGGCCAACTTGATGTCCTCTCTTGGGAAGGGTCTGTCAAAGGCGTTTTCCCACTTCTTAAATCTGATACTTTGTCTTTTTATTTTTATTTTTTATTATTTTTTTATTTTTTTAAAAGATTTTATTTATTTATTCATTTGACACAGAGAGAGAGATTACAAGTAGGCAGAGAGGCAGGCAGAGAGAGAGGAGAGAGAAGGAAGCAGGCTCCCTGCTGAGCAGAGAGCCCGACGTGGGCCTCGATCCCAGGACCCTGGGATCATGACCTGAGCTGAAGGCAGCGGCTTTAACCCACTGAGCCACCCAGGCGCCCATACTTTGTCTTTTTAAGAGTGACTTGTGGATCGCCTGTAAATGTGACACAGGTCCTTCGTTGAGCACACAACTCATGAATATGGCCTCCTACTCTGCGGTGTGTTTTTCATTCTTTAAATGAAGTTATCTGATGGACAGAAATTCTTGATTTAATTGAGGTCCAATGTACCACTGGTTTATTTATTTATTTATTTTTTAGTTAGCGCCCATTGGGTCAAATTTCAGAAGTTTTTGCCAAAGTTATGAAGATCTTCTTGTGCGTTTTCTTCTAGAAGCCTTAGTGTTTTTGCTTTCATAATTTCCCATCTCAGATGAAAGTTTATGTATAGGATGAGGTAGGAGGTCAAGGCTCATCTCACCACATCGATATCCTATTACTCCAGTACCGTTTATTGAGAAGATCATCATTTCTTGCCTGAATTGCATGGGTGCCTGTGTTGTAAACAAGGAGACTGTATGTGTAGGTCAGTTTCTGGACTCTCTATTCTGTTCCACTGGTCTATTTGTCTCTCTTTGGGCCAATACCAAAATGCCCCAATTAATGGGTTTTTGTAGTAAGTCTTCAAATCTGGTAATGGAAGTCCTGATTTTGTTCTTCAAGGTTGTGTGGACCATTCTTGGTCCTCTGCTCTTCCACATACTTTTTAGAAGAACTTTGTCAACTCACACACACACACACACACACACACACACACACACACACACACCCCCCTCTTGGGATTAACTGGTATTATGTTGAATTTGTAGATTAAGTTTGGGGAGAATCACACTTTAACGATATTAACCTTTCCTCTTTGTGATCATGGTGTATTTCTCTACTTATTTAGGTCTTCTTTAATTTCTGAGTAATGTATTTTAGCTTTCACTTCAATGGTTTTGTCTAGATTTTGTTCGATTTATTCCTGAGCATTTGATTTTTTTCAAACGCTATTGTAAATAGTTTTTAAAAATTTATTTTATTTTACTTTTTATTTTATTATTTTTTATTTTATTTTTTCACTGATCCAAGAGTCATTGTTTATGCACCACTTAAAATTAGTTGTTGCTTTAGAAGGCAAGACTTGAGTTCAGATCCTCCCATTTACTGACTTTGTGTCTTTGGACACTTTTCTTTATCTGCCTCAGTTTCCCCACTTATAAATGAGTTATAACAGTTCCTCCATCACTGATTTGTCTCAAGGATCTGCTAAGATGTCAGTGCCAGACCAAGAGATTCTTAAATCCTGCTCTGCTTGGAAGATATGTTGGGCACCTTGGTTGTGGGCCTTTTTGAGGTCCAAGCCCTAGCAAAACTCAAGAATTACTAGTTTCTTTCTACACATCCCCTTGTAAAATGAGAGATTCTCTCCCTACGAGAGAATAAAATTGTCAGATCTTTAAAGTGGGAGAGGCCCTGCCTGCATGGTGTGTGAATGAGTCTGTGCTATTGGTTGAAGCATTTGAATTTTTGGAAGGGGAGAGTTGTTTTCTTGGTTTATCATTTTTGCAGTTCCTTGCAAGGATGTCATTTGAAGGGTTCACTGGTGGCCTTCTGCAGAGCATTCTGCCTCATGACCACCATTTAGAACATACTTAGTGCCCAAATGTACCGGGCAAATGTTCTGCATGAGTTATTTTTCTAAGTAGATGGTTTCCTTTTGATCATAGTAATTGAAAGTCCAACCCCTTAAGGGGTTTCTGGAAAAGAGTGCATTTGGTGGATGATTGCTCACAGAGCAGGGGGAAATTATCTGAGAGGCTCTGCTTCCTGGTGGATTGTTGATTATGGAAAATAAGCTTCCTGCAAATAGGTTCGTCAGCTTGGCTGCTGCCGGGTTCCCCACTGCCTGTACTTTTGTCCAGATCTGGCGGGGCCCTCACTACTTCCCTCCCCCTTCTCTGCCATGTCCGTTGGGCATTAACTTCCCCAGGTACCTTTCGGGATGTGCAGTCCATCGGGGGGATGGCATATGAGGACCTACGTCTTCCTCCTTCCACGGGATCCTCCCCCTGTCCACACTCAGACCTGCCTTGTGGCTGGGAGACCCTCTCTGCCACAGAATCTCCTGTCCCCACAGCCTGCCCCTGGAAGGCGGCTTAGGCACAGCCAGGGGGCCCTCTGCCTTTGGCTTGAGGGAACATAGCTAATCTCACATTCTCTTCTTTCCCTTTGGCCATTCAGTCTCTTGATAGTACTTACTGCCTCTCCAGCCACTAAATGCAGAATCAGAGCTTTGCCATGCTGCCTTCATCCCCCCTTACACAGACACCACTGACGAACGCCGTTCTAGATGTCAATCCAGGGTCCCACCGTTCTGGCTATAAATTTAGATGTCAATAGAGAAAAGGTAAATTATTCAAATTTGGAGTTCGACAACTCAGATGATGATTGTCAATCACGATAAATTGTGCCTCGTCTCCTGAAAAAAAGAACACATTTAGAAGATGCTCCTTGTTATTGGTAAAACCTAGAGTCACCGAAGTTCCAGGGCTGCTCTTCACACGGGATGCCTGCGATGCTGGGAGCAAGGGGCTGCCCTGGCGGTCCATTTCGGAAACCAGATGCACTTTTCCCCATGTTTTGAGTCCAAGGTTCATGGTGGGTGGCAGCTATAGTGGCGTGCAGACCGTAAGTCTCACACAATGGCTCAGGAACGCATGGTTCCCGGTGCCCGCGTGTCCCAACAGCCCGTAAACCCCCAGCGGACTTTAGCTGTTCCAGTTACTTTGGATCCCTTGGCTAATCTGGACCCTCACTGAGAAGTATCTCTACATTTTCCCTGCAGAGTAGGAATCGTTGGTGAGAAGGAGACTCTGGGAGGAGAATGATCATTCTCTTGTGTAACAGGAAAGCAAGAAATCTGCCTTATCTCAGGGCTCCTCTGAGAAGGAGCACCGAGCCTGGATCTTTTGTCACGGGGACACACTGAGAAGGGTTTTAACTTTTTTGTGCACAGAACACTTGATTGTCTTTAATTCCCAGCACATGGTTGACTCTCAGTTAATGGCTGTTAAATAAAATCACATGGGCTGGAGCTGAAAAGGGCTCTCGGAGGCTGATTTCTAGATAAACACGCGAGCCCCAGGTTGGCTACCTGGTTGTACAGCAGGTCAATAGTGACATCTAGGCTTTGGGTCTCCTGCCCACTTTTCCCGACTTTCCTGGCTAGGCCACATAGCCTCGTAGAGTCTCAGACAGAATGAGGTCATTGAGCGGTGGCTCAGGATGGGTCATGTCTCCTGCATGCTTTTTGTGCTCGATCGCTTTGCATGGGAAAGCAGGAAGGGGGTCCCCCCGCTAGCACCAGCACTGGAGCAGGGGTGGGGGGCTGAATTCCAGCAGGAAGTTAGGCTGAAGGGTTTGCGGCAACATTCACAGGACCATGTGCATCCATGGGTCCCTTTTCGATAAACAGGGGTGCTGCGGCTCCCCAGTGTGCCCAAAGAGAGCAGACTTTATAAAAGGCTTCCTCGTGCCTCCATGTCTTTATCCACTATAGGGATCATGTGACTACCTGCTCACTGGGTGTTTGTAAGGATGTATGGACGTGTGGCTGGTACAGAGCACACACTCGGTAGATCTGAGCTGTATTTATTCTTCTTGGTTATAGAACCACTTGGTCAGCTTCTAGCAGGATGGTGGAAACAGGGGTCCTACACATGTTGGGAGGGTCAGAGACATTCTCTTTGTCAAGGAGACTGGAAGTCGTTCCATCTCTAAATGTTTGCAAATGGGACATGACCTCTCTGAGTCTCCCTGTTTAAGATATTCTATGTTTCAAGGAGTGAGAGCTTATGTTGTTGGGATTTTCAAAATATATATTTTGAATCAGATGCTATGTGGCAAATAAATGAGACGTTCTGTTCTCTCATATTAGGGATATTTTGAAAGCAAAGAGAATTCCAACTTCCGATTTCCTAAAAAAAAAAAAAATCAAAAAAACTAAAAGACCCTTCATCTCAGTCTATACTCTACTTTTTTTTTTTTTGCTAATGCTAAATTTTAAATCGTAGAGTCATATTATCAACGTTCACCCAGAGGATTGTAGCAGAGTCATTAAATCTTATTACAAAGCAAAGTGCAGAACGTAATTGCACATATTTGTAAGAAGCTTAGAATTGATTAAAAATGCATAAAGAGAAGCTGCAAAATTCTCTGCAGGCCCAAGGATGCTACCCCCTCAGGGAGACCATCCCAGCTGCTCGCTCTCTGAGTGACCTTCTCTGTTTCCCTGTGAACAGGCAGGAAGGCAGTTCCCAGCCCTTCAAAGCGGACCGGGTGGCAGCCTGCGAGGTTGCTATGGCTTGGCCAGCCCGGGGGAGTGGAATTCATATCCTTTTTGGGAAGCAAGAGGAAAGCTCATCATAGGCGATTGACAGAGTCTCTCCCCGCTCATTGTTCTGACCTCAAAGGCTGGGTTTTTTTTTTTTTTTTTTTTTTTTGCAAGGTAGCGCTTGCTACAAGGGTGTATTGCGAGGGGAGAAGTGGAGACCAAGCGCAGGGGGAGGCTTCACCCACATGCATACAGAAGGCGCAGCGGATTCGCTGATGTTTTTTCGCGGGGTTGCAGCAGAATTGTAAGAAGATGCCCTGCCATGGGTCAGTCCTGTTCCTAATCTCTTGGCAATCGCTTCCTGCAGCCATCACGCCGGTCCAGGGCCTGCTGTACACACCCGCTGCCTGGCACTGGAGGGTGAGACAGGACGTCCCTCAACACACATTTGATGAGCACCTGCTATCAGCCAGAAACTGTTCTCTTCTTCTTTTTATTAATTGAAGTGTAATGGACACACAACGTTGTATCAGCTTCAAGTTTCAGCATTGCGAGTGGGCGATTCTGCACGTTGCCTGGAGCTCTGGCGGTGGGCGTGGTCACCACTCTTCACCGTATAACGTTACTGCGCAGTCGTCAACTGCATCTCCCGGGCTGTGCTTTTCATCTTCCCGACTCAGCTACTGAAGAACTGTTTCAGGTAGGAGGAGACACCCCCGTCATGGAGAAGTTCGCGCTACGGGGAGGGAGGGGCGTATGCTCTTGATGGATGTCTGTGTTCTAGTATTAGACACGTCTTTAAGAAGGATCTTTGGGTGCTTGGGTGACTCCGCTGGTTGGGCGACTGCTTTCCGCTCAGGTCATGATCCTGGGGTCCCAGGATCGAGCCCCACGTCAGGCTCCCTGCTTGGCGGGGTGTCTGCTTCTCCCTCTGACCCTCCCCTCTCTTATGCTCTCTCTGTCTCAAATAAATAAATAAAATCTTTTTTTTAAAGGAAAGATCTTTGAAGTATCTTGTCTTCCTTTTTATTTCTTCATATTTGAACAATTGATATGTATCGAACGCTATACTATGAGCCCAGTGATTCCAGAAGGAGGATATTTCCTAAAGTAAAGGCACCCCGTAAACAGCACCCAGAAGGAGAAGTAAAATATTTGGCACCTATGGTCCTTATTTGTGCCCCCATCAGTCATTACTGCTGCTAAATCACATTATAGACTATTTTTTTTTGGTATGTGTTTTGACCTTTACCAATGAAAGCACACTTTCCACAGGAGAGGATGATAATGTGCATCTGGCTGTGTGTGGATTTTGACCAAATACATGGGAATGCACCTAGGTTTGGGTTTTCGCACAACAGTGTAATTTGGCTGTAAAACCAAAACTAAAAGACACGCTACCTCCCTCACATTGTCTTGGACTCGTTTAAAAGCTGTGAATTCCCGTGGTTTTACTCAGAGTTCAAGGCTTCTACCCCTGGAAGGCTGCTTCCCTTCCTTTTTGGCCCTTTGGCCATTCTGGTTTTTTTTTTTTTTCTTTTCCCTGACAATTCACATATGTTTCTTTCTTCTTACTCTCAAAACCCTATGGAAAAGAGAGTTAGGGAATGAAAAATGAATTAGCTCACAACCATAAAGAGAACTGGAAGGGAGCGGACGCTGAAAGACAGCTCACTCTGCGTTTCCTGCAGGTAAAAGCAGGTGGAGTCCTGGTGACGAGTAATAAATCCGGGAGGGTCCAGAGGGGAATGTAATTGCGAGAGACCCACTGTACACCTGCCCGGCTCTCTGCAGGACCCCACAGGGGCTTGTAACTCAGAGACGCTGGGAGGGTGGGAGTGAGAGGAGTGGCGGGGGGACGAACCAGGACCTGAGCCCTGATAAGCCCCTTCTTCACCTTTGAGCACAGAACAGCCAACAGGCCGATGTTTACCACTCAGGCAAAAACAGCAAAGGATTCTCTGCTAAAGAAACAGCAAATTGAGTGGTAGCAGGCGTGGCTAGAGAGGCCGGGCCTCAGGAGCAGCGTGCTCTGGGCCCCCGGCAGTAGGGCTGTTCCCAGTGTTCCCATCCTGCTCAGGCCTCAGTGACACCTTCCACGAGGGGCCTCATTTGCAGACAGTAAGCTCCCAGCTGCTGCAGTATTTAAAATATAAATAGGGGCACCTGGGCACCTCAGTTGGTTAAGCACCTGACTCTTGATTTCGGCTCAGGTCATGATCCCGCGGTCGTGAGATCAAGCCCTGTGTCGGGCTCCGTGCTCAATGGGGGGTCTGCTTGGATTCTCTCTCCGCCTCTCCTGCTGCTCACGCTTGCATGCTTTCTCTCTCTTAAATAAATAAATAACTATTTAAATAAATAAAATATAAATAGATAGCAGGGGGTCATGGACATTTGAGGAGAGCCTGTAATGTAAAGGAGAAAGGCAAAGATGAACAAGCAGAAGAAAGTGACCCAGGAGGAAACAAATAATTCAATAGGTAAAAGTGTATTTTAAAAAATCCTAATTGGTGTCTTCAGAGAGAGCAATTTGAGAAGGTATAAAATCCATAATACATCAATAGGATTTGACAAAGACTCTTAGAGAACAAGAATGGTCTCTTAGAAAGCCAAAAATTATTTTCAAACTACAAAACTCAAGTTTCCATTATGAAATCCAGGAAGCCTCCTATAAAATGAACAGAAACACAACACAACAAAATGGTAGAGATGTGTGCAAGCGCCCGAGATAACAAATATCTGTTTAAAAGTCCAAGGTAAAGTCCCAAAAGTTTCATTTTCACTTTTGTTTCCTTTGCCTTTAGAGACGTGTCTTGAAAGAAGTTGCTGTGACCGATGTCAAAGAGGTTACTGCCTACGTTCTCCTCTAGGATTTTGACGTAACTCTATTTTTAATTTTTTGAGGAATCTCCGTACTGTTTTCCAAAGTAGCTGCACCAACTTGCATTCTCACCAACAGTGTAAGAGGGTTCCCCTTTCTCCACATCCTAGCCAACCTTTGTTGTTTCCTGCCTTGTTAATCTTTGCCATTATAACTGGTGTAAGGTGGTATCTCAATGTGGTTTTGATTTGAATTTCCCTGGTGGCTAATGATGATGAACATTTTTTCATGTGTCTGCTAGCCACTTGTATGTCTTCATTGGAGAAGTGTCTGTTCATGTGTTCTGCCCATTTTTTGACTTATGAGTTTTTTGGGTGTTGAGTTTGAGGAGTTCTTTATAGATCTTGGGTATTAAGGAGGGCATGTATTGCATGGAGCACTGGGTGTGGTGCATAAACAATGAATCTTGGATCACTGCATCAAAAACTAATGATGTGTTTTATGGTGACTAACATAGCACAATAAAAAATAAATATAAGTCCAAGGTAATCAAGAGAATTTCTAGAAAGAGAGAGCAAAGAAAACACAATCGTCAAAGGAATAGTACAAGAATATTTCCTCTAGGTGAAGAAAGTACATGTCCCTGGATGGAAATCATCTTCTGATCCCAGCAAAATCCATGAGGAAGCAGACATTGAGGCACTTTGTGTTGAAGGGTCAAAGTACCCCAATCATAGAAGGTTCTAGAAGCTTCCAGCAAGTATGAAACTGTTCCCTTGCCAGGGCTCAGAGTCAGACTGCTTGTGGACTTCTTATAAGCTCAGTGTTACGAGACAAGAAGGAATGTCTTCTCAGTTCTAAGTGATTTATAGCCTGGAATTACATATGCAACAAAATTATCAACTAAGTGTGAAGACAGATTATGCAAGAACCCAGATTTTTTTTTTCCAAAGGCAACTGTGGTGACAAAGTTATTTGAGGATGTACTCCAGCAAAACAAGGGACTGGACCAAAAGAGGAAGACTTAAAGTCCCAGAAGAATAGATTTTACCCGGGATGATAGCTCCACAACATAACTAGAGAGAAATTAGTCTAGGGCCAAAGGGCTCAGTAAGGGTAAAGGAAAGAGGAGGGTTCTGTGTATCTGAAAATGTCCTTGAAACAGATAATGGTGTGGATATGATAAAAGCAGACATTAAAGGATAGTTGATGGTTAGGTAGAGGATCAGTATCTCAGGAAAAATAAAATCCATACAAAAGGGGAAATTACTTATAATGTTATTTTTGATGTTATTGATTTTTACCTTTTAGAAGACCAATCACCAGACCAGAGACCAATCACAATACTGGATACAGAACAAAATGTATAGATTGTTAACCTTGAAAAAGCCAGCAAAAGTTTTACAGTCTGGAAAGTGTTTAAACCTGGATTTAAAACCAATCACTTATTTCTTCGTTTTCCCCTAGTATTTCAGAGTAAGGAAATAAGGTGTTCTGACCACTGCATTTTCTTGGATGTTTCCATTGTGTACCAACAAACGTTATAAAACGAAGGTAAATGCACTTGCACTTACACTGTCTTTCTCTCTCTCTCTTTTTTAAAAGATTTTATTTATTTGACAGAGAGATCACAAGTAGGCAGAGAGGCAGACAGAGAGAGGAGGAAGCAGGCTCCCTTCTGAGTAGGGAGCCCAATGCAGGGCTTGATTCCAGGACCCTGGGATCATGACCTGAGCCAAAGGCAGACAGTTAACCAACTGAGCCACCCAGGCGCCCCCCTCCTCTCTTTTGAGAGGGGTGAGGGGCAAAGGGAGAGGGAGAGACAGAATCTCAAGCAGACTCTGTGCTTAGTGTGGAGCCCAATCTCATGACCCTGAAATCATGACCTGAGCCAAAATCAAGAGTTGGACACTTAACGGACTAAGTCACACAGATGCCCCTTTACCATCTTTCTCTTTAGGAGACAGCACATTCAAGGTGGTAATAATCAAAGAGGTGATTATCCAGGTGTACCGACTGAGGATTGCAGCAGTATTCCCGCAGTGGTAATGGGGCTGGGTGGGTGCTCCTGGGTTTTACTACCTCCCTGTTTCATTCATCTGCATTATTGATGTTTTTCCTTGCTGTCTGAAGCTGGTTTTTGCTAGGCTAAACAAATGTGTATGCCTATAGCACAAAGCAGCAGGGGCATCTTTCTGTTTTCTACAAGTTGTAATGACAGGCATCTCTACATTCATCCATGCAGACTGTGTAGTGGGTGGGGATTTGTTTCCGTTTGTTCAACTTCCCAGCAAGGACATGACCACAGTAAGAGCGTGGAGAGGAGAGGGTCAAAGACTTGATGTCAGTTAAGTGGCACTTGGCCTGACCTTCAGAAGGAGGGGCGGCCTCTTGCTGGCTGATGCAGACTGTGCCCCTTCCTCTCACGGTGAAGGTGGAGGCGGGTCAGTCTGGTTAGGACTCCACAGCAACTGGGGGGACCTCGGAACCTGGAGCGGCGCCCACCCCTCCCTTGCTCTTCCTGATGTCTGGGCACAAGCCCCAACATGCAGGTGCACAAGGGCTCTGCAGAAGTTGCTTTGGCAAACTGGGGGTCAGGTGTGCCCTGTACCTCATTATATGCATCTACATATATTTTTCTATTAATTTTCAAAATATGCATGTTCACTGTAAAAATTACAAACCCATCAGAGGTACATTTGAATGCCATGCACAGAAGGTCAGCGTATCTCCCCTGGACGGTTGGCTCTTCTTTTTCTGAATCTTCCTTTTTTTTGGTCCTGTGGCATTCCATCATTGACAAACGCTTCTACACCTGAGGGTGGCTTGTCCCGAGTTCTCTCCATGCAGGCTGAAGTCTGCTTCTCTATTCAGCTACCATTACCAGCAACCGGCGTGGTCCTTCAGTGCTGTGTCCCGTTGCTCCTGAGCTTTGGCTGGCACCCCAACAATCCGCCGCGATCAGCAGTGTGCAGGGCTGTGCCCAAAGGGGCATCTGGTCACCTCGCTGTGGGCGGCTCCTTGTCCTGCTGCCCAGGATTCAAACCACACTGAATAATTTCCTTGCATCAGCTTTCTCAAAGGAAGGAGGCTGTGGCACGCGTGTGTGTCTGTGCGCGCACGTGCCTGTGTGCACGTGCTTATATGATGAGTTTGGAAACATTTAAAATAGAATTTCACTCGCATACACACACAGACACTTCTGAGGAAAGGCATGGGCTCTCTAAATACTGAGGTCTCAAGACGGGCTTATGGAGGGGTGCAAATACCATACCTTATGCTCAAGCCAGATGCTTACTTGATTTCCACAATACTCTAACGCTTCCTAGAAGGCCCCGGATTTGATTCCTAGTCTCCAGCGTGCCCACACCTGTTCTATGGTCGCTGGACTGAGGACCTCCGTCTGTGCCTCACTCTCAGAGCATCACCATTTACAGGACACACCTCTTTCTTTTTCCTCTCCTCCCCTTTGTATGGGCAATAAATGCTGGGAGGCCTAGGGGCAAAATATAACTGCTTTTCATCTACTTGGGAGTGGAGCAGGTTTGGGCTCAACAACATGATCCCTACCAGTTTCTGGGGAAAGCTGGTTTTCTCCAGCTGATGGGGGTTAACACGTGGGGTGTTAGCTAGCCAGCTGCTCTGGATGCAACAGCGTCCAGTGGTGGGTGGGTTGACGGTCAGTGGGTGCCATTGTTAAGAGATTTGACCACGGTGGGCCTGGAGGTCAAGTCGTGACGCCCGTGATGACCATGGTGGTGACAGTTATACCCCTGGAAACTGAGGAAGTGGGTGAAGGACACACACACCTCTGAGTCTGCTAGGAGCACGTTTTTCTTTCTTTCCTCATGGTGATCATTCGCATCATAAAGCAGAGCCAAGAACTTGCTTGGTCACTTTTCTCCTGCCTGCTAGTGTAGTTGAACATACTTACCATTGTAAATAGGCTTATTAGATGGCTGCATTTTTTTTTGAACATTGAAGACCTTAATGTTTTCCCTTTTACAAAACAATGCATTTTTTAACAGAAAAAAAGATCAGAAACGAAAAACAAAGTAAAAGAAAACACTCCTTACCTCCCCCATCCTTTGGTACTCTTGTTCATAGAATTCTCAACTTCCATGCGTACTTACAAATCACGAAAAACTGCATCCCAGTGTGCAGTTTTGTAGACCCTTTTTTTTTTTCACTTAAAATGGGCACACTGGTGTCCCTGGATGATCTGCCACTGTGGTGAGATCTGTAATCATCTCAGGGATGTTCCATAATTTAATTCGTTCCTTCATCTGATATTTAGTTTTTTTAATGTGAGAAATGAATTAGGTACTTTTACCGTTTTAGGAAGGATCCAGCCTGAATTCTGCTTTGACTTTAACGATTCAAACGGGGAAGGAAAGAAAACGAAGGAAAGAAAAGGATGTCTCCTGCAGCCTCTTTTCTGGGTTAAGTGGTTGAGGTTCCCCTTCTGGCGTGGCCAGGTCTAATGGGCAGTTACCTGGCCACCAGCTGTTCTGTCTGACATGAAGTGCCCTTCAGGCTGTATTATGAGGTTCACTTTCCAGAAACCTGCAGTCAGGTTTTGGCTACAGGAGATGCTAAGTCAACCCCGCCCCTCAGCCAGAATCCAAGCACAACCTTCCCCAGGAACAGGGCAAACAGGTCTTCAAGAAAATCACGACTTCAGGGGAGACTCTGAGCTCTGGGATACCCTACCCTTTGTAGCTGATGTAGGTACGCAGTTGTACAATGTAGCTCAATAAAACCTTCATGATATTACTAGATGAGGCCAGAGGTTTCCATGGCAACTGAAATGCTAGGCGGGCCTTTAGAACAGGATGTCCCACAGGTGCATGAACCAGAGAGGAGGAGAGATAAGGTCTGGAGGCAGGAGACCCCTCGCCCTTGCCCACATCAGTGGCGCTGGGCCTCGTGGTCAAGCTGGGAAGTTTGTCTTCAGCACCTTCCAGCATCTCCCCTGTCCCCCCTTGTCCTCTCTCAGCCGCACCCTGTTGGAGCATCTCAGGAGTGTCCTCCCGGCCCCTCAGCTAGGGGGCCTGCCGTGGAGCAGGCTGTCTGTCCCTCCTTACCTGACACAGGCTGTTTCTCTGCCACCCCTTTAAGAACTGGGGGTGCTGAGCTGGAAGCCCTACCGTGTAGAGACGGTGGAGGGTAAATCTCTATCGATGAGATATCCTTGCTGATATTTTGCGCTAGTAGGCTGCTTTGCCCCAGGACTGGCAAAAAGGTTTCCTTGGGAGCTGAGGTCTAGCCTGGATCATTGCAGATGGTATTGAGTGAGGAGCCCGCATGCAGGCTGGGAAGGAAGGGAGTCGTGATCCACGAGGGCTATGGGAAGGAAGCTGACGGCGGGCAAGCCACCCACCTGCTAACCTTCCTCTAACCCCACAGCGGAGCACCCCTTGGTAGGAAGCCTGGGGACACGGATAAAAACACACTGGCTGAGGGACTCTGTGACCCGTTGGCATGCGAGCATTCTCACTCCTTTCCCTCACTACGCACCCTCACATCATCTGAGTCCTGGGGCATGGTGACAAACCCGATGATGAGGAGAAAGGAACGAACTGCTGTCTTCACGGCTGGTGTCTACATACTAAACCCGGGTCTGAAAAGGTGGATTTTTCCTATTTCTAGTCCTCTGAATGGTCCCCTCAAGTCTTAAGAACGTACATTCTAGAACTTGAGTCCTTGGAAAGAAAGATTCTCCTCTCGCTTTGGCAAGAGACATGCCTGGCCTCATGAAAGTGGCTTAGATATGCTTCAAAGTTTGCTTCTCGTTCGCACAGACACTTGGAAGTGAGGGCCAAATACCTCCCCCAGTCAGACTCCCATGTGATGTCTAGAATATGGTCTGTTAGGAGCTTAAAATTATCCTCGATTTAGTTTCTATCTAGTTATACCACTGCCAGGAATGGAGCAGGGGCCTCAAGAATACCAATCCCCTTTCAAGATTGTGTTGTTTGGGGTGAAAAACTGGAAGTCTGGGAAGGCATAGTGCCTCGTGGCAGTACATGGGGGAGATAGTGTTTCCCACCTGTCTAAACGGCATGGTGTCACAAACCAGCACCAAGCTAGTGGCTTCGAACCCCACACACTTCCCGCCATACAGTTGGGGAGGTCAGAAGGCCTCAAACCAAAGTGTCAGCAGGGCTGGTTCCTTCTCAGGCCTCAGGGGAGACCTGTTTCTGTGCCTTCCCCTGCATTCCAGCTTTTCTCTCCACCCTTAAAACCTACCACGGAGCATCTTCCAGGCTCTCTCCCTTCTCTCCGACTGGGACCTCTGCTTCCGTTGGCCCCTCCCTCTGTGTCCCTGACCCCCACCCCGTCCCCCTCTTGTAGCCATCGCTGTGATTACATCGGACCAACTCGGATCACCCAGGAAAGTCTGTGCATCTCAATGTCCTTAATCACACCTGCCAATTCCCTTCTGCCACGTCCCAGGCCCCGGGGATTAGGATGTGAGCATCTCCAGGGGCCATCATCCTATCACCGCCCGAAGGGTCAGGGATGTCCCCGGCGGCCCTATCCCAGCAGGGCTGAGCAGCCTGGCTGAGATGCAGCCAGTTTGTGTTGCCAATGGCTAAGCTCCCAATGACCTGTTTCACCTTGAAGACAGCATCCGCCAAACCCTCCGACATTTAAAAGAATCCAGAGCATCATTAAAAAGGAAATGATTTCTAACCCACATCCTAGCTTTGCCTCTGTGTAAATTATAGCAGCTGGGTCTTTAGACATAAAACCAACTCTCTCTTGACACAGGCGACCTTCCCCCAGTTCAGACCGTGGGAACATTTGCACGAGCTTCCAGCCTCGCCGGCTTCCGGGGGAGGCGCGTGTCTTGGCGCGAGCCAGGGGATGCCTGTGTTGTTTTTCTGTTCAGGATTCCGCCTCGGGTATCAAGAGGTCTAGTGTGGAAGTTCAGCGAACGGGTCACAGACGAGGGCACACGCCTGGATTGTGCCCTCGAGTGCCGTTGCCTTTCCCCCGAGCTCGAATCACGTCTCAGCAGAACAGAGACAGGGGTCCGATTGCGATCGGAAGGAGCGGGCTCAGGTGTGTCATCAGGCCTTCGCTGGAAGCGCTGAGTCTGGCCTGTCCGGCGAGCAGACTCCCCCCAGGGGGAAGGGTGAGACCTCTTTGGGGGGCTCTTGAAGCCCCTCTGCCCTTAGTAACAGAAACGGAAGGCTCCCTGAATGGGCCCATCTAGGCAATCAACACAGCTGTTTTCCGCTGCACAAAACAATTTCAACCAACTCAGGAAACTCAGTGAATCCTCTTGAAAAGATACCGAGTGGGAGAGAGAGATTTATTTTGAATACCTCCCCTGAGCTGTCTGCACTGGGGCTCAGCAGGGCAAATACGAGCTGGAGCGAGAAGGACCCCTGCGGGTGTGGACTCAGCCAGGAATCATAGTCAGATACGCAGGAGGCTGCGCAGTGAGGCTCGGAGTTTGCCCTTCTCCAGGGCTGCGCGGGGGCGCCGGGAGGGGCTGTGGTTTCTGTTAAGGGGCCTCTTTTTCCTTCTCCCTGATATACTCTTCACGTGTGGTCTCTGCTCCTCTCGCCTCGCGTGGGGGGCATGGGAATCTCCACCTGGGGCCCCCAGTGCAGCCTTGGGAGGGCCGCCCCGCCCTCCCCTCTCACAGCCCCTCTCCTGGCTGCTGCTGGCAGTTTGTGAGGGTCCCTACTCTTCCTACATCTGTCCCAAGTCACGGCCTCCAACCTTGTGACGTGGATGACGTTCCCACTCTCCCTGGTTGCCGCGCCTGAACTCTCAGAGGAACTTAGGTGCTCACCGAAGACAGAACAGGTTGTGACTTTCAGTAGCTTTGGTCCTCTGATGGAGACAAAGAAATACTGAGAGCAGTCACCTTCCTGAAATAGAGGAGGAGAAAGGGGGGCAAAAACCTTGCCGTTCAAGTGACTCTGCGACAAGATGGACGTGATGGGCTGGCGAGTGTGTCAGAGGTGCAGGTGGGCAGATCTAGCCCCAGTGGACGGGAGGATGGGTGGGGTGGGGTGAGGAGAGTGAGCTGGGCAGGGCCAGCCAGCGAGGCCAGGTGCTCAGCAGCCGTGCTGGGCAGGACGCAAGTTCCCAAAAGGGTTGGCTGGAAGAAGGCTGGGCTCGGGTGTCCAGAAGTGGGGCATGTGAGGGGGACTTGGTCAGAAGCTCTAGCTAGTAAAATGGAGGTGTAGGGTCCGACAGAATAGGAAGGCCAATGGTGCTCAACTGCCATCCATGACTTCCTTAAGTCCCCGATGAGGAGAATCACGGTTCCCGAGCCAGGGGCAAGGTTTCTCCATCGCTGGGTCCTGTCCGTGTTCATCTCCACTCTTCATGGGCAACAGCTTGCTTGAGTGGCTGATGAATGTTGGCACATTGGTTGGACTATGAGTTGGTCTGCCTGGTAGTCTGGACCTCCCTGACGGCTGAATTAGCAACCCTCAGCACCCTTCTCCACTTGGTGGGGGCGGTGAGCACTCCTGCTGGGTCCATTCCCTTTCCACCTGCATGGTTCTTGATGTAAACAGCCATGTCTTCCTATATTCAAGGCTCATTCCTCAATACTTGGCTCAAATAACACCCAACTTATGAAGCCCATGCAGTTTAATCATGTCATAGTTCTTTCCATATCTGTTATTTGTGGTTGTTTCCAACTTCATAATAGATAGTAATCTTTGGGATTTGAGAATGAGAAATCTCAATTTGGGGGACTTCTGAGGAATGCTCGTGAACATAAGTTATTCTTAAAAACTTCCAATATTCTTTTTTTTTTTTTAAAGATTTTATTTATTTATTTCACAGAGGGAGAGAGAGCACAAGTAGGCAGAGAGCAGGCAGAGAGAGGAGAAAGCAGGCTCCACACTGAGCATGGAGCCTGATGCGGGCCTCGATCCCAGGACCCTGAGATCATGACCTGAGCCGAAGGCAGAGGCTTTAACCCACTGAGCCACCCAGGCGCCCTAAAAAAAAAACTTCCAATATTCTTCATACGCTTTGCTCACTGTTAATGATGCCTAAAAAAGCTTAATAAATAAGAAATATCAGGGATACCTGGGTGGCTGAGTTCGTTAAGTGTCTGCCTTCAGCTCAGGTCACCATCTCAGGGTCCTGGGGTGGAGTCCCACATCAGTCTTCCTGTTCAGTGGGAGAGTCTGCTTCTCCCTCTCCCTCTGCCCCTGCCCCCACTCATTTTCTCTCACCCTCTCTCTCAAATAAATGAAATATTTTTTTAAAAGATTTTATTTGTATATTTGACAGAGAGAGAGACAGCGAGAGAGGGAACACAAGCAGAAGGAGTGGGAGAGGGAGAAGCAGGCTTCCTGCTGTGCAGGGAGCTCGATGCGGGGCTTCATCCCAGGACCCTAGAATCATGACCTGTGTGAAGGCAGATGCTTAATGACTGAGCTACCCAGGCATGCCTCAAATAAGTAAAATCTTAAAAAAAATAAGAGATATCAAATTCAGCGATATTTTCAAAGCATTGCAGCCTACAGCAAATATTCAAAAACCAAGAAATGCTAGTGAAGATAAGTGAAACTATGGAAAATTTCGATCTTCTATATAGGTTGATAGGACTTCATCAAATGGACAATTAAAGGACTTATTTTGCTTTCAACACTTACTATTCCTTGGCACACCACTTACAAGGGTTGTGGAAAGTAGATATGTGATAAGCCAGTTTCTAGGAGCGCCTCACCATTAGCCTCTGGGAACACACGGTGCTACAAAGTGGCAGCAGGTGCAGGCTTGAGGGACTACTGAGAACACGATCATTTCTCTCCGGCCCATGCGTGCCCCAGTTACCGGAAATGAGCATCTTAGCTGTCGACTCCATGTGTCAGGGGCTCCTGCTCCTGCCTTCAATGGGATGTCCGGAGATGCCTTCGAAACATTTTTATGTTGATGGTTCAACTTACAGTCACAGGAGAATTCTGGTCTTTTCTCTGTTTTCCTATTGCTTGACCCATTTTTCCTGAACTTGGAGATTTAGAAAACAAGTTTCCGGAGAAACCTTAGGAAGGAATTCCTGCACTGAAGCACAGGTCTCTGTGTCAGCATGTCCAGTACAGTTAGGGCAGGACAGTAGACTGCATCTGTGTATGGTATTGGACGTCCCTCTCCCTTGGTTGTTTATGAACTCATTGGGACCCAACCAACACAACCACAACTGTGATGGTCTCATGTTATTAAGTTGTCATTAAATTAGCTTTGTTGCCAAATAAATATTTTTTAAAAGCTTCTTAATTATTTAGTCTTCTCTATATCCAGCATGGAATTCAAACTCATGACCCCAAGAATCACATCTCTTCCCACTGAGCCAGCCAGGCACTGCACCAAATACATACTTTTAGGAAATAAATTTAACAATCATAACTTCTTCTTCCTCTTTCTTTCCCTCCTCCTCCTCCTCTTTCCCTCTTCCCCATCTCCTCATTCGTTAGGCATTTGCTATGTGGAAGGTGCAAGGGTGAATGCTTTATATGTATTTTTATTCATTCTATTTTTTATTGCTTACTACTATATTTTTTTAAAGTCAAGTTCATTGAGATATAGTTTATATCCAATAAAATACTCTCGAACTTCAAGAGATTTTTAAAAAGATTTTATTTATTTTTAGAGGGGGGAGGTGCAGAGAAGGAGGGAGAGGGACAAGCAGACTCCCTCTGAGTATGGCACCCACTGTGGGGGCTCAATCGATTCCATGACCCCGAGACCATGACCGGAGCCGAAATCAAGAGTCAGACACTTAACTGACCGAGCCAGCTAGGCGCCCTTAGTTCGGGAGATTTGACAAGTTTATACATCGTGTCACCACCACCACAATCCTGATGTAGAACAACATTTTCATCACTTCTGAAAGTTCTCTTTGCCTGTTGCAGCTCAGGTGGGCAATGACCTGGTTTTTGTCCCTGTAAATTAGGTTTGCTTTTCTAGAAACTCAGATGTATGGGTTTATGAGTATGTACTCTTCTGGGTCTTACTTCTTTTGCTTAGCATGCCTCTGAGACTCATCCAAGCTGCTGAATGTTCCAGTAAGCCATTCCTTTCCTTTCCTCCCTCCCTTCTTCCTGAGTCATATCCATTGTGTAAGTATACTATAACTGGTTTATCTACTCACTTATTTTGGACATTTGAGTTGTTTCCAGTTTTCAGCTACTATGAATAAAGCTGCTGTAAAAATCCACGTACAAGACTTTGTGTGGACACAGATTTTTATCTGGATAAATACTTAGGATTGGAATTGTGGGTCGTATGCTAAATATATGTTTAACTTTGTATGAAATAGCAAAACTGTTTTCAAGAGTGGTAGAACCCTTTACTTCACCATCAGCAATGAAGGAGAGTTCCAAATGCTTTATATCCTTGCCAGTTTGGCATCGTCTGTCTTTTTAATTTTGGACGTTATTGGAGCTGCAATGGTATCTCAGTGTGGTTTTAATTACATTTTCCTAATGGCTAATGATCTTGAACATCTTTCGACGTGTTTGATGTGTTTATTGGCCATTCCTATATCTGCTTTTGTAACAAAGCTGTTTAAATCCTGTGCTCATGTTTTATGCAGTGTTTGCTTTATTATCAATTTGTGTGCCTTCTCTATACTTTCTGGATACAAGTTATTCACCAGATACACGTGTTATGAGTACTTCCTCCCAAATTATGGTTTATCTTTTCATTTTCTTTTTTTTTTTAAGATTTTTTTATTTGAGAGAGTGAGAGAGCAAGAGAGAGCATGAGTGAGAGGGACAGAGGGAGAGGGAGAGAATTGCAAGCAGACTCCATGCTAAGTGTGGAGCCTGATGCCGGACTTGAGCTCCCAACCTTGAGATGGTGACCTGAGCTGAAATCAAGAGCCATTTGCTTAACTGACTGTACCATCCAGGCGCCCCTATTCATTTCCTGAATAAGAACAGATTTTAAATTTGGTAAGTCCGATTTATAATTTTTTTCTTTTGTTCACGCTTTTCCTGCTTGGCTAAAAAAACCACTGCAAAGAACACAAACTCCTCCCCTCCTTCCTGCCATTCTTCTACAAGATTTAAAATTTTAGTTTTTATGTTTAAGTCTATAATATGTCGCAAACTCATTCCGGTTATGCTCTAGGTAAGAGTGGAGCTGTCCCTTGCCGCTGCCCGCCATGATGAAGACCCAGATGTTCCTGTGCCAACTGTTGCAAGACTTTCCTTTCTTCAGGAATTGTCTCGATGCATTTTGGAGAGTCAGTTGACCATGCAGTCATGAGTTTCTTTCTTAACTGCCCCCTCTCTGCCTCTCACTGAGCTTGTGATTTCCTGGTAATGCCTGACACAGTGCCTGGCCTGAAAGTTGATCAAGACTTGGTGGAGCTGATATCAGTGCACGCGGCTGCTGCTGTCAGGGCCTCAGCCTCTGTGTGGCTGCAGGCTCTCCGTCCTGCTTCCCCTCCCAGTGTGCTTTCCAGAGTCCCGGCTCATGGTCATGCAGCTGCGGCTTCCATGCTTATCACAACAGGGAGCTTCTTATCACACAAGGCAGCACTCCCATTCTGGAATTTGAACTGCGAAGTTCTTAGGCAGGTGAGAGACTACAGGAGTTTCTGCCGAGGAGGAAGGGTGCTGGTCAGGGAAGTTGGGAGCATGAAGACAGACGTCATTGAGCATCTTTCTCAGCACCTGCTCAGGCTCAGAGGTGTTCTGGGTCCCTCCCTCTGTGTCCTTACGCAGCAGCCGGGTGACAGCTCATCAGAGATGCTGTGTCAGGAATTTGACATACTCGCTACGTGAGTGGTGGGCTGGGGCTGGGCTGCCCTGGGTGACCTCCCAGCATCTCCTGACTTCAGAGAGCCTTCACCTTTCTACCTCCTTTCTTCTGCTTCTCTGCAGATATGTTATTTCCAGCCAGCCCTACAAAGTGGAAAAAGCTCATCCCATAAGTATGTCTTCCTGCATATCTTTTGGCTTGAACATATGAAGGGTTTATTTAAAGCATTTCCAGGATTGTCCTCTGCCTGGATGATCTAATTTCATCTGGCCTGTTTCCACATCTTCCTCTTATAACTCTGAGTCCTCGCTTCCACCCCCAAATTATGTGGCGCAGTTCCTCTGGAATCTTAGAGGCAACAGGACCATTCTCAGTAGCAAGGACTCTAGAAATCCATGTCCCAACGTCCCCGCTTAAGCCTCAGACAGCCAGAAGGTCAGGTCCTCTATGTGTTTGTAAACCAAAGAGTTTCTTAAGAAAGTTTTATTTATTTTAATAAAGGATTTTAATATCCTCTGAAGAAAACAACCAAAAAAATCTAATTGAAAATAAAGAATAAGATTACCCTATGAATAACATTCCTCTATCACAGTGATTTCTGGCTTTGAATAACCTGGTTAATTCAATTCAACTGTGTGCCTGGGCTTAGCTGAACTGGTGCTTAATCCAAGGAGACAACGGAGTAAATTGGATTGCTCGGAGCTAAAGCACACTTCCTGTCCTGCTGGCCTGCTTCTCTCAAAGGACAGCAGATGATGCAAACCTTTCAGCTTCAGCCATGAGTGCACCACCTGCTCAACTAATAGAGAAATAGATTTAACTGTGGGTATGGACATGTGGAATAAAATATTATTGTACATGACCTCTCATATAAATATTTCAAATGCAACATTATGTGACAAAAATATTGATTGTCAAGACTGACAGTACTCACATTAAATGAGCCTTTGCCTCGCCCAGCAGACAAACCTAATTCAATCATCCAGCCGGACTGATCTCTACGACGCCCCGTTTGCAAGGGTCCAGCCAAGGATTTGCAAGTCTATCAGCAATTCTTGTCGAAAGTCCAAATTTCTGGAACATATAGTCTGACTTTCAAAATGTGCTATGATCTGATATTGAAATGCATGACCTCTGTTTGGTGAGAAAACACACACACACACAGCTTCCCACTAATATTCTTTCTGCTTAATTTAACTACTTTGGCTGTTTACACCTCTCATTAACCAAACAGGCATCTTGACCCTCCGTATCAAGAAACTGATTTCATTAAGAAATTCTCTTGACATGGCCTTGCACGAATAGTACCATAATTTTTGCTCTTTATATTCTCTCTCCCTCCAAATCGCATCCTGACCTTTTATCTTTTTTTCCCCTAAGGACTTAACCCTGCACATGAAAACAAATTTGCTTTTGGGAGGGGGAAGATAGTTTTGAAGATCACCCAGTTTATTGGTTTTTTTGCTTTTTAAAATCTAGTGTCATAAAGCATGGGAGACACAGGAAGCCCCGTAAGACACCTGCACCGCTGATTCATCACAGTGATGTGAAAGCAGTCATAACCGACACCCACATCAAAAATAGCATTTTGCCATGTGCCCCATTCCAACCACACCAAATCCCCACAAATAACCACTCTCCCTACCTTTGTGGTGATAACTTTCTTGCATTTCTTTGTAGTTTGTGAATCCTTAGACAGTATAGTTTCATTTTACCCATTTTTCTCTACTTTGACAGACTCTTATAATTTACAGTTTTCTCCTTCACCCCTTCCCTCCCCTGTCTTGTCCTTCCAATTTACCTGCTGAACCAGCTGGGCTGTTTGAACTACGGTGATTCCCAGCCTCGATCTTCCCGGTCACACATGCACCGTAAGGTCCTATGTGCTGTTCTTCCCTCATATTCCCTGCCCTTTGGGACCTGGATCCTGAGGTTTGATCAAACACCGACTTTCAGATTTGGCCGCTTTGGCATGACTGGAAGAAGCGGTGGAGTGTTCTTTCATTGGGAGCACATGGTGTCTGGTTATCTTTTCCTTCTTTATGAATGTTTGCTGTCATTGGTGCTCGTTGCTTCAGTCTGTTATTTCATGTGGGTTTTGTTTGTTTTATTTTGTTTTGGGTGGGAGAAGTTTGCTAATTGGTGATTTCTTTTTCATTTGTCAGCCTGGATACTTTTATAAAAAGATACTTCTCTACTCTACTATTTTGTTACCCGATAGTTTAGTGGATATGGAAACAGCAATAAATACCGTATTTTTTCCTTTATTTACCAGTTATCAAGATAAATGCCATATTCTCCCTCCTTCTTTACCAGTTATAAAAATAATTAATTGGTTCCCTATCATTGTTCAAGGGTGACCAAGTAGCTTTATGAAAAATAGCATTAGGAAAGAATGGATTTTAGTATCCATGATAATTTTTTTAAATTGAATTGAAATTTTTCCATCTTTGGCTAGTGGGAGCTTTTCAAGTTAGTCTTTGTTTGATGTGATCCATACTTTATGATGTGAAAAGATTTTAGTTTCATCTTGTACATTTCCTGGGCCAAAACTGCTTCAGCCAATTTTTAAAGATGCCTTTGTTCCTTTTAATAAAAAATGTTATTTCTCATCACAATACAACAATCTGTTTTGAGGGATGTGGACGCTACTGGGGTTGGTCATTGTTTCAAGTTTTCAAGCCATCTTAGTCAAAACGTACAGGACACACACACACACACACACACACACACACACACAGAGTCTTATGAATACAATTTGACACTTTGATTCAAAACAAAACTACAACATGCTCTTTTGATCCAGCAACCATATTCCTTGGTATTTACTCAAAGGAGTTGAAAACTTATGTCCACACAAAAACTTGCACACAGAGGCTTGTAGCAACTTTATTCGTAGTTGTCAAAACTTGGAAGAAACCAAAATATTCTTCAGTAGGTGAACGGATAGATAAACTGTGGTCCATCGAGACAGTGGACTATTTTTCAGTGATAGAAAGAAATGAGGCACGAAAAGATGTAGTGGAGTTTTAAGTCCATGTTGCTAAGTGAAAGTAGCCATCTGAAAAGTCTGTGTACTCTCTCACTCCAACTACGTGCCATTCTGGGAAAGACTATGGAGACAGTGAAAAAGATCAGTGGCTTGCCAGGAGCTGGGGAGGGGAGGGATAAATGGATTTTGGGGGCATTTATCCAATCCTATAAAATGTATAACATCAAGAGTAATGTAAAGGTAAACTATGGACTTCGGTTCATTAATTTTGACAGTTGTACTGCTCTGGTGGAGAATGTTGGTGAGCGGGAAGGCTGTGCACGTGTGGGGCAGGTGAACTCAATGTACCTTCCCCTCAGTTTTGCTGTGAACCTAAAACTGCTCCAAAAAAAAAATCTTCTTTAAAAATATAAGCAAAGGAATAAATGAAAAGGAGACCACCTAACCTCTCCTATACCACATCTGTATCTTCTTTCTTCCAAACTAAGACTACTGGTTCTCAGTGACAAGAGGAATGATAGACTTGGAAGACCCGTAATTGTTTGTTTATCCCACTTTGCACACGCAAAATCCCAGAACACCAACACTAATACCATCACGTCAGTATGATTGCTGGAAGCACGAAACTTCCTGCTTGTCCATGTTCTTCCTATTTGTCTTTGATTCTAGATCTACATTGTCCGAGCAGCCAATTCATAGCACACTGGCTCCCTTGAAGCCACATTAAAACTTAGCTCCAGAAGTCATGATACAGTTCATGCTTGTCAATAGTAGGTGCATCGGGTCGTCATTTTGGTTTCTGAAGTTGTTTTCTGAGCAAGGTCCCTAAGAAGAGCTCATGTATGCTGAAAACAGTGTTTCTTTGCCTTTTATACTTGGAAATCAGCTTCTTGACAATACACCTTGAACTCATTTTTTTTTTATCTTAAATGTTACGCCATTTTCTTATGGCATCAACCATTGCTCTCTAAAAGCCTGTTGACAATTTTATTTTCCCCTTTATAAAGCACTTGTTCTTTTTTGCCTAGATGCCCAAGTAACTTTTTATTTATTTATTTAAAATTTCCAAATTACTTTTGCTTAAAGATATATTTATTTATTTGAGAGAGAGAGAGAGAGAGAGAGAGAGAGAGAGAGAGAGAGCATGAGTGTGTGAGGTGGGGGAGGGGCAGAGGAAGAGGAAAAGAGAATCCCAAGCAGACTGTGGGCCGTGCACAGAGCCCAATGCAGGGCTTGATCTCACGACCCTGAGATCATGACCTGAGCCCAAACCAAAAGTTGGACACCCAACCAATTGTGCCATCCAGGTGCCTACCAACTAACTTTCTAAAGTTCAGTAATCTTGGAATGTATTGGTAGGATGTCTTGGTTGTTCTGGGTCAATATGGTCAGACACACAATGTTGTCAGGTTTCAATGTATAGCTTCCATGTGTAGTGCGTGTATGTAACTGTTGATGGAAGTCATATATTTTTTAAAAGGTCTATTGAGATTTATTTATTTATTTATTTATTTAAGTTTTTATTTATTCATTTGAGAGAGAGGCACAGAGAGGGAGAGGGAGAGGGAGAAGCAGGCTCCCCATTGAGCCAGCCAGGAGCTCGATGTGGGGCTTGATCCCAGGACCCAGAGATCATGACCTGAGCTGAAGGCAGGTGCCCAAGCATCTGAGTCACCCAGATGCCCCTGGAAGCAATATTTTTAAGTGCATAACCCCCTATCAACATTTTAGTGGGACAGTAGCATTTGATTGTGGGATTTTGTGAACAAAGTTTGGGGAAGGTTCTAGAATAAGGCTCATCGAACTACAGCCTGTGGGCCAAATTCATTGGTGCCCACAAACTACGAATGGTTTTAACATTTTTTTTGAGATTTTATTTTTATGCATTTGGGTGTGTGTGTGTGTGTGAGAGAGAGAGAGAGAGAGAGAGAGAGAGAGAGAGAGAGAGAGAGAGAGAACACAAACAGGGGGAGTGGAGGCAGAGGGAGAAGTAGGCTCCCCACTGAGCGGGGAGTCCAACTGGGACTTGATCCCAGGACCCTGAGATCATGAGCTGAACCAAAGGCAGATGCTTAACGGACTGAGCCACCTAGGTATCCCAATTTTTACATTTTTCAGTAAAATGGTTGCATAAGTTCCTACATGATATCTTCCATATTCCCTTTTGGCCTGCAAAGCCTAAAATATTTACTATCTGGCTTAAAAGAAATAAAAGTATGTTGACCCCTTTCTATAAGAACGGTTTGTAATAAATGAGGGTAAGTGTCCAGGGGACAGGATGGAGCCTCTCAAACCATGAAATGCGGTCAATTTGTCCCAGACACTGCAGGCTTGGGGCTTCTAGCTTCTGCTTTAAATATCTGCAGGGACCCCAAACCCTTACTCCTTGCCTCTAAACTTTCTGGATCTCTAGAAAGCTCCTCTCACGTGCGGGCTTAGGATTTCATTCACGTTCAGGTGTAAAAATGCTCTGGGAAATAATGCTCATTCAGAGAATTTTCATCTTTACAAAAGGGGATAATAGCTTTAAGACAAAGGAACTGGTGCCTGATTTTTCAATTCCAGGATTCCGCCTGTCAGTGTGTGTGTTTGTGTGTTCGACACGCGGTGGTCATGGTGTGGCAAAATTAAATGATTCCATGGGACAGAAAAAGGCTGAAAGTTACCTGGAAAAATATTAATACAGTAGTGGGGGAAATTTACACTACATTTATTTACAGTAATCAAATCAATATTGTTTTAGTATAGGGACACATGAATTAATGTAATAGAACAGAGAATTTCCAAGTCAATTCTAATAGGCAGGAAAATTTAATTTATGATGAAGATAGGAGTGACATTTACTTGGAAAAGTTGGCTTATTCGAAAAATGATTCTGGAATAACTTATTGACTGTCCATCTGAAAAAAAATAACATTGGACCCCAAAATAAATTGCAGATTGATTAGGAAATATGTTTTTTTTTAAAAACCCAACAAAAATTGTGGAAGGAATTCTAAGGGTAGAGAGACTTGTTAACAAAGACAGCAGAACTGCTATGGAATAAAGATACTCATATTTTTCTATATAAAGACACATGGTAGGAAGGTGCCATGAACAAAAAAAAATGAATCCTTTGGCAAAGTGTGTTTCACAAGGTGATGCTCCATAAAGCTCTGGTGTTTTATAAAACTGAAAAGAAAAACTGGAACAAAGCCGCAGGACAACGGGCTGGGTTGGAACAAAAAAACGGAATCCCCAGAAGCAGGGCTTGGCACGAGGAGGCTTGCGCAGGGGGCTCCTGGGGGACACGGTCACTACTCGCGTGGGGGTCCTTTCAGGTCCCCAAAGCCCTGCTTGCTGCTACCGCACCCCTGCCTCACGGCTCCTGCCTTCCCTTGGGGAGGCCGTCCTGCAGCCCTGAGGGGTGTCAGGACCAGCTCTGACGTTTTCCTGCAGTGACGCATTTCTTTCTCCCCTCTAGACTAGAACTCTAGAAGCTTCTAGAAACTCTGGGGAATAGAGACCAGGGTTTTTTAGCATTTTGTGCCAAGACACCGCAAGGAGCTCCAACGACTCTGCTGTCACGTGGGGGATGTACATCACATGGAAGAGTTTTACTTGCCCCCTTCTTAATAAATTGGGCCAACATTTAAAGCTCGTAAATGAAAAATTCACTTTAAAAAAGGCAAGATCAGGCGCCTGGGTGGCTCAGTGGGTTAAAGCCTCTGCTTTCGGCTCAGGTCATGATCCCAGGGTCCTGGGAGGGAGCCCCACATCGGGCTCCCTGCTCAGCGGGGAGCCTACTTCCTCCTCTCTCTCTCTGCATGCCTCTCTGCCTACTTGTGATCTGATCTCTCTCTCTCTGTGTGTCAAATAAATAAATAAAAATTTAAAAAGGCAAGATCTGGCAGTGTGTGCCGGCAGCCCATGGCTGCAGTGGTCGTGGTGGCGTGGCCGGGTCCCTCCCTCCCTGGTGCAAGCTCCCTCCCTGGCCCAGGCTCACCTGAGTTTGAAAGTGAGCCACCTGGCTTCACACAGGCTGGCCGCTGCGCACCCGTGATTTTAGCCTGCTGCACTCGGGCTCCCCGCAGGGTTCTGGGCTGAGTCTTTACCTGACCCTCTCCTGAACTTTGATTTGGCTTAAACCTAAGTTTGCTCTAGGTGGTTTCTATCTTTAGACTCAGTAGACCGAGGTTCCTGTGCTCCCAGCTTCTCAAAATGCAAGTTTATGGTTTGTATCTGTCTGTCTGTCCATTTGCCTAACTATCCACCCCTCCATCCATTTATCCAGATACTTAGTATCTGTTATCAGTCATCCCTCCATCCCTCCATCCATCCACAATGTGCATGTACATGTCCACACATACACTCACATATGTATGCAAATTGTGTGTGCTTCTGCACATACGTGTATGTGGACAAGCCCACACGTGCATTTTAACACGTACGTATGTACACACACCCGCACACATAGCTACACTCACACACCTGTGTTCTAGACTATATTTACGTCCGTGTCTATACATTAGCTTTCAGGTATTTCCCTCCAGGCATTAGGACTCACTTTCCTGCTGCAGAAAACCTTCGTGGAGATGGTCTTGCCCTTCATTCAGGGGTGAGTCCTGCTCCTCCACGCGACCCCCGGTTTGAGGTGGGCCCTCCCGAGCGGCGCTGCTAACCTGCGTCAGGAGCAAGGCCTCTGCAGAGCCCGGGTCTGCCGGCTCTGGGGGGAGACTCCCGTCTTACCAGCTCTTATGGAAACCAAAACCAAAGCCAAGACCAACCCAAAACTTTGAAAGTGAATTTTCTTTCTCAAATTTCTCAGATTTCTTTCTCAAATTCACTTTGAAACTCATACAAAAAACGGAGGTTTCTGTTAAAAAACAAAGGCTTCTTTTTCCTCGTGATAAACCAAGCTGCATTTTCATATCCCTCATTTGCAGGAAAATTAGAAAAGAACTTCTCGGAGGTAAACCACTGAAAACAGATAGATGCATTTATTTTTCGGTTAGAACGTTTTAAGCAAGCTTCGGAGGCTCGGGTGGAGAGCCGCCTGACTGCCGGGCTGGGCTGAGGGTTCGGCGGGAGGAAGCTGGCCGCTCCGGGCCTCCCGGATGCATCTGCAGAGTGTCACCTGCGTCCGGGCCACCCCGTCTCTCGGTTCAGGTCTGCAGCTGCAAGACCTCCTCGCTGACTCGTTAATTCTGTCTCAAGAGGGAACTGGGCCGGGCTCAGCTCTCTCTAATGACCCTGGTGCGGTTTGAGCCCTGCAGGGGCCTCATGGTCATGAGGCCCTGGTTCTCCTGCCCCCGGCCTGCCAGCCCCTGCCGGGTGACCACTCCTGGGGTGCGCACAGGAGCCCAGTCAGTGAGGAGAAGATCGGGCTGTGTGTCTTCTGCTCTTTCTGGGGTCAGGCTGTCTGGGGAGCATCCCTCCTTCTGGGTATCTCCAGCTCAGGACACGCGCCTCCGTCTTCGCTGGGCACTGCTAGTGCCGGATCGTGTCCCCTCCCTGCCCAAGACGCACATGCTGACACCCGACCCCTGTCCGAGGCTGTATTGGGGGACCGGGGTGTCTGCAGAGGTAACTAAGGTAAGGTGAGATCACAAGGCGGGGCCTTACTTCAACGGGACGGGGTTCCTCGAGGAAGAGCCGATGAAACACAGTCAGGCAGGGACACCCCCCGAAACACAGGGAGAAGATGGCCGTGGACAAGCCGAGGACAGAGGCCTCCGGAGAAGCCAACCCCGCCGACCCTTGCTGTCCGCCTTCCAGCCTCCAGGACGGAGAGACGGTAGGGGTCTGAGTCGGAGGCCCCGGGCTCGGGGACCTTGCTGCGGCCGCCCCAGCAGACCGACACCCGCATGGAAGGCAGGCGGCCCGGCGTCAGTCACTCTGAGTAAGCAGAGCGGCGAATCCAGAGCCGGCAGCAGGCACCCTCTCCTCTCCCGGATCCACGCGGGTTCTGTACTTCAAGGGGCCGATGGGAGGGACACAGGGTGCAGCACCGAGACCCAGAATGGTCTTCCCTGAGTGACTCCCCCTTACTCTCCAAATTACGTAACTACAATCACACTTACATAGATGACTTTAATAAGACAGTGCTTCTTTTTTCATAATCAGACATTTTCACTCTTTTTTGGAGCAAAGTAAGAGTGATATTCAGAGTTCTGGCAATAATGGATAAGAATCCCCGTTGAATTCAAAGGGAATCACTCCTTAGTTGGCGCCTTTTGGCCTCATGTCCTGCCTCTTGAGAATGAATTAACCAGAGGAAAGAGGTATACAGGAGACAACTGGGGCCAGAAGGAAGGTTTCTTTAACATTCACAGATTTTTTCGTTTTCATTTTATTTTATCATTATTTTTTAAGATTTTATTTATTTATTTATTTATTTATAAAGATTCTATTTTTATTTATTTATTTGAAAGAGAGAGAGAGAGACACGAGAGGGGGGAGGGTCAGAGGGAGAAGCAGGCTCCCCATTGAGCAGGGAGCCTGATGCGGGACTCAGTCCTGGGACAACAGGGTCATGACCTGAGCTGAAGGCAGTCGCTTCACCAACTGAGCCACCCAGGTGCTATTTTACTTTTATTTTATTTTATTTTATTATTTTATTTTATTATTTTATTTTAATTTTTTTTGAGAGAAAGTATGCACGGGGAGGAACAGAGAGAAAGGGGGAAGGAGAGAGAATCCCAAGCAGACTGTGCTGAGCTCACGGGGCTCGATCTCATGACACTGAGATCATGACCTGAGCCAAAACCAAGAGTCAGATGCTTAACCAACTGCGCAACCCAGGTGCTCCCACAGATTAAAAATAAATAAATAAATAAATAAAAGGAACCGTGTGACACCACGTGAATTTATTTTATCAGAGAGAGAAAATCCCTTTCTATAACACACCCCACAGGGTTCTCCCAAAGCATGACGTGCATTTCCAGGCTGCGTATATACATTCAAACCTCCGAACACAGAGTTGCTTCCTGAATTTTCTACGGCTTTGGACAAGGATGGGCAAACAGACCACATCTGCCTCGAGTGCCGTGTGCAGAGTGTGGGTCCTCCACACTCGCGTGCTCATTTCTGGGTGGCGCATGAACGAGATCAGCGTGGCTTCCATTTTCTTCCTGCCCTGAACACGCCAAGAAGCGAAAGAGCAGCACGAAGAATCCAGTGGTTTAAGCCTTGTTGTGCTTGGGATGGAATGCCCTTGAATCTGGTCGCCCTTGGAAACCCAAGTCCATTCCTGATGCCGGCGCTCCGCTTATCTTCCCATGGAAATATACATCATAGAGCAATGCTGTCCTGCTTTAAGCTCTGAGACTCTCTTTTGCACAGAGAATAAAATCCAGACTCCTCAGCAGGGCCAAGGAGGTCCTGAGGGATTTACCCTGTTGCTGTTTTAGCCTTGACTTAGACTCCGCGTCTTTAACATTTTGGTGCTGAGGACCATTGTTGAGCTTTTCACATAGTCTAAGCCCTTTCCAGCTTCAGACTTGTTCTGCCCACAGAGAGAACAGAGAGATCGCTCCAACCTTCCAACCTGAGCCATAAGTCCTGTTTAATCACGGTGTCTTAGACTTTTCTTGTACGTCCCCTGTCTTGGTATGAAAATACATGATTTTGTGGGATCGTGGAATCTCCATCTCTCTAGGCGGTAAGTAGCACAAAGGAGGGTATGAAAATACATGATTTCGTGGGATCGTGGAATCTCCATCTCTCTAGGCAGTAAGTAGCACAAAGGAGGGTATGAAAATACATGATTTCGTGGGATCGTGGAATCTCCATCTCTCTAGGCGGTAAGTAGCATGAAGGAGGGGCCCTATCCATGTTGCTCAGGTTCCCTCTGAGCTAATATCCACCCTTGTGGCCTCACTACCCACTGCTGAACACAGGAATTAATGAAGCACAGAACTATGATCTGGCACCTAACTACTGTGTGTAGAGCCTTTCTTCTTTAGGAAAAGAATGCTCTCTTGGGATACTCCACATTTTGCTCACTAATTCTTATTAGCAGCTGGAGTGAATGGTCAAACAGTTCATCCTGGAGGACACATTCATCACCAGATGGGAGGAATTACTCCTTCCTCATCCTGAATGAGGTCTCCTAAAGAGCAATTTGCTCTTAGACAGCTCCCTTGACCTTGGCCAATTGTGAATTACCAAGCATGCAAATGAGGTCCTATGGATCCCCTTTTCTGGGCCCAGCCTTAACATTTGACGAGGCTCAGGTCAGGATCCCAGGGTCCTGGGATCGAGCCCCACATCGGGCTCCCTGCTCAGCGGGAAGCCTGCTTCTCCCTCTCCCACTCCCCCTGCTTGTGTTCCCTCTTGCGCTGTCTCTCTCCCTCTCTGTCAAAAAAATAAAATCTTAAAAAAAAATTTGATGAGACTATAAACAATGGTAAGAGAATGTCTTTGATCCTTGTTTACAAAAGGGCAATTTCGTTTTGCAGCAGGTATTCCTGGGGAGGAAGGATTCTCATACAAACTTCACTGTACCCAGGACTCATCCTTGGGGGCCCCTTGACCCCACTTACAACCGCTGCCCACTACCTCCTTTTTGGCTCACCCCAACGGTCTGTAAACTCCAGGTCATGGGCCAGATCTGGTCTGCTGTTCTTGTGTAACTTGTGAGCTGAGGATAGGTTTATATTTTCAATTGGTGGAAAAAAGCATTGAAGGAAGAATATTTCTGACACATGAAAATTCTGTGAAATTCAGATTTCGGTATCCATAAATAAATTTTGGGGGGAGCACATCCTCTCTTATTTGTTTACTTACTGTCTGTGACTTGTGTTGTAACAACACAGTTTAGTCTTTGGGACAGATAGGGCTTGCAAA
Source organism: Ailurus styani (assembly GCA_002007465.1). NCBI lineage: Eukaryota > Metazoa > Chordata > Mammalia > Carnivora > Ailuridae > Ailurus > Ailurus styani. The sequence continues at coordinate 1,563,048 of LNAC01000385.1, forward strand.
GCTGAAAATATTTTCCAGGTGGTCCTTTGTAGAGAGTGTTTGCTAGCACCTTGCTTATGTGGGGATGCTCTGCAAGGTTTTCCCCTAGCCCGCCTGTCACCTGAGCTTCTCTCCCATCCTTCAGCATCTCAGGGTCACTGTCATTGCTTCCAGAAAGCCCCTTGGCCCCCTGGTTACTCAAGGTCCCCCTTCCATATTTTCTTGTGATCCCCTCCCCTTCCCCCACCTGCACTTTGCCTTTTGGTCCTAACACCTGCTACAATTAGTACCGGTAGGATTAGGGGAATCAAATCCATGTTCCTCCAGCACTGTATCAGCAATACCCAGCACAGCACAGAAAGGTTGGTAGAGGCCATGACTGAGGTTTTGAATGCCATCTCACACCAAAGGGAACAGCTTCAGATACGAGAGAAGGAATCTTGGGGAAGTCAGGCAATCAACATATCCTTATACCAGCAACTGTTCCTGATCGTGGGCTACAAGACACGGCTGGTCAGCTGTCAGATCCAGGGACAGAAACCTCCTACTTTAACCCAGGAAATCTCCCAGAGATTGCTAATCAGAAGCAGAATAACCAATGTTTATACTACTTGGCAGAAATTCTACAAAATCACAGAGCGGACGGCACCAAGCAACTCAAATGTGAGTTCACTCTGATTGGGCACTTATGCTACACCTATTAGGGCTAATTCCACGGGCGTCATGAGTCAGTTATCCCTACGACCATTTTACAGATGCAAAATACAGGACAGGAGTCATATCCTTGTCCAGAGTCTGGATTAAAATCTAGATCCACTTCTCCCATTGCCCCATAAATGGGACAGGGTTGAGTGTAAGTGTCCTTCACTGAATGTTAATTCCCAAAGCTTGCCAACGCTTTGGCATCCCTTGGGGGCATACGGTGCCATCCGACATGTGGAAAGTGGGCTCCAGAGAGGAGCTGAGAGAAAGTTCCAGACCCAGGAGGGGCTGATGGCTGCAGGGCACTCTACCTGGAGCTAAGGATAGGTTTGTGAAATAGTACTGTAAAAATTACCCATTTAGAAAGTATTTGTCTCGAGATTTCCCTTGGGTAATCCCGAAGGGCAAAGTTGTTTTGAACCCAGAAGTCCGTGGTGTTGACTGTGCTACCTTGTAATGTAAATCATGTCAGCTTAATTGGTTGGGGCCTCTGCCTTCAAAATCAAGGGAAGGAGTATATGTAATAGACTGTTTTCTAACACTGGGTAATGCTTACAGGCCACGGATATCGGATACAGTGAACACAACTTGTGGTCATCATCAGCTAAACAGCTCCCAACTGGCACGTTTTCCTCGTCTTCATATCCAGCCAACAGGAAGCCTGGGTATTTTTTTTTTCCTTCAGTATGCAAGGAACTTGAAAGTCACCACTCCCATCCTTACAATAAGAAAAAAAGCTGGAGCACCTGGGTGACTCAGTCGTTAGGCGTCTGCCTTCAGCTCAGGTCATGATCCCAGGGTCCTGGGATTGAGCCCCACATCGGGCTCCCTGCTCAGCGGGGAGCCTGCTTCCCCCTCTCCTCCTCCCCCTGCTTGTGTTCCCTCTCTCGCTGTGTCTCTCTCTGTCAAAATAAAATAAATAAAACCTTTAAAAAAATAGAAAAAAAAAAGCAGAAAAGCTAAGAACCGACACCTGTCTTTGGCCCCATCAGAGAAGGGCAAACGGGCGCTGCAGAGGCTGGAGACACGGACGCCTCTGGGAAGAGGTAGAGCCGCGGAGGTCTGCTTCCCGGGAACAGCATCGGCGCGGCCGTCCTTGGGCAGGGACCCTCGAACCGTCGTTTGGATGTATTGCTGGAGACGGAGCATGAATAGCATGAAGGAAAGAAAGTCCTGGGAGCAGCCTTCGGGGCCCCACCTCTGGCAAGACACTCGTTTCTCATGCTGAAAACCACCGAGGGTCCTCTCACGCTGAAGGAAGGAGCCCACCTACTGCTTGACGGACTTCATTTGCCACAATAATGCGGAGAAAATGCTAGAGGCTGGCCAGGACCGAGAACACCGGGTGCGTGGCGGGCCCATACCCTTCCTAGGAAACAGCTGTCATCACACTATTGCTTTTCACGGTGAAGACAATGCATTATCCACCTGCCAAAGGAGATGACGGTACCCAGTGTTCTCCTACATGAACAAAACTGCTTTTGAGGCGTTCCCGTCCTTCCGGTCCATGCCACAGTGCTCTACATCAAATATCACCCAGGGGAAATAGGAAGGAAGTGTTTTTGTCTCATTCCTGTGTTCCGTGGACAACCTCTACCTCCTTCCCGCTGACGCACGTCGGAGGGCCTGGCAGACAAGCGTCAGCACCCCTCTGCTGGTCTCTGAGGAAAACAGGAGGTACAGGATTACCCCTGTGTGGCTCTTTTCAGAGGAAAATTAGTTTTTTGAGGGAGCTCTGCAAAAGTTGCATCTTGTCATGCGGCCCACCATTTGGAGTACTTTTCTGGCAAACACATGTTTTCCCCATAAAAAAGCCCCCAAGGAGGACACTCTGTGAATATTTATCAAGGCTGCCTGTACGTGTCGTCTATGACGAGCTGGGAGAGATGTTTCAGCTGGACAAGGGGACCCCTGGGCCCCGACAGAGGGGGCCGGGAATAGTGAGGTTCTTTCTAAGAAACACCACGAAGGCCCAACAGGAATCACTTGCTGCCTCTCGCCAGCATGGGTGCGGACCCCACCACAGAGGGCCTGTGTGTCTTCACGTCCTCCTGTCTGTCTTCGCGTCCAGCCCCCGGTCCTCCCCACTGTCCAGACGTCGGTGCGTGCTCTGGGCCAGAGGGAGGAGGCTGCTCTCCTTTGCGCTGACCTCTGGTTGGCTGCACAGTCAGAAGATTCTGGCATCCAAGGGGCTGTGCGAGGTGGAAAGCAATGCTAGCCCTTCGCATCACTCCCTTGTTCCATTCTGGAAAGAGCTCCTTAGTGGTCACGTTGAGTCTGGGGCGTCCTGAGGGGTCTCCGCGTCAGCCTCCTTTCCACCTGCAGGGAGGGAGCCCTTCCCGTGCCGTCTGCCCCTCCGTGTTTCCTCCAGAAGAGTTGGTGGACACCCTTGATGCCGCGTCGGATTTTCCAGCTCGCTCCCCCGCACAGTGTCCCTTCGTCCTCACAATGTCCTCTTACGGGCCGGGCAGTGGGCACGTGGAGAGGTTCTGTTGCCAGGAGGGGTGGGCCAGGGGCCCCGGCACAAACCCGGGGAGCCTCTGCTGGTCCCGCTGTCCCTCCCAGCAGCAGAGGCCTTGCTCTGGCTCCACCCTCCCAGCCCTTTCCCCGCTGTCTCTGCCGTGGCCCCTCACTGGGGGCAGAAGCCCCTCGTTCTAGAACGGCTGCCGCTGGGAGCTATGGAATGTTCGCTGCGTGGCCCGACCCTCCCTCTCCGCCCTTCGCCGCTGTAATGTTCTCCGGCAGCAAGGCAGGGGAAGAGGGACATACAGACCCCAGGCCAACGGCCAGGCCTCGGCCTCACTTTCCCTTTTTGTTCCTTTTTCCAGCTCCTTTACGCGTAAGGCTGGGTTGGTTGGGATGTGGATGTGGACTTTGCTCGCTTCTTGAGGAAGGCCTGTATTGCCTTCCCTCTTCCGACGCCTTTGCTGCAGCCTGAAGGTTCTGAACTGGCATGTTCTCATTTTCATTTCTTTTCGTTCTTCATGGATGAGTGTGTGTGTGTGCGTCTGTGTGTGTGTGACACGTGTGACGTGTGTTGTGTGTGATGTGTGTACTGTATGTTTGGGGTTCCTATGTAGCATACATCCGTGTCCGTGTGTGTGTGTGTGTGTGTGTGTGTATGATACGTGTGACGTGTGTTGTGTGTGATGTGTGTACTGTATGTTTGGGGTGCATATGTGGTATATGTCCGTGTGTGTGTGTGTGTGTGTGTGTGTGTGTGTGTTAGTATTTTTGCCCTCCCCTGGTGAGGGTTAGGGGGCTTCAAGGCAATAACTCACATATTCTCGGAAACTGAGCAGAAGATAGTGATAGAGCCCGGGAAGAGCTTATTCTCTGTTCTTTTCCCCCAAAATCTTTCATGTGTAGGCTGTCTTCCTCTTGCCCCAGAACCAGGGCTGGTCATTCAGACTGTCCTGTAATCACAGAAGGGAAGGTTTTCCTACAAAGTCACACTGACAACATACACATTCGATCAAGGATCATGGAAATGAAAAAGGAATTATGTCTCTTTTCATTAGAAAAAAAAATTCTGATGTTGCACTATACAAATTTCAAGTAGAATACGTAAATTCTACTTAATAAAAGCAACAGGGGCGCCTGGGTGGCTCAGTCAGTTAAACGTCTGCCTTCAGCTCAGGTCAAGATCCTGGGGTAATGGGATTGAGCCCCATGTGGGGCTCCCTGCTCAGCGGAGAGTCTGCTTCTCCCTCTTCCTCTGCTGCCCCCCTTGCTTGTGCTCTCTCTAGCTCAAATAAATAAAAAAAATTAAAAAGATAAAAATAAAAGCAACAAATTAAAGAGGTTAATTTCTGAATTATTATGTTTATTTTTCAAAAGACTTTATTCATTTAAGAGAGAGAGCACAGGGGGAGAGGGAGAAGCAGACTCCCCCCTGAGCAGGGATCCCAAAGGGGGGCTCAATCTCAAGACCCCAAGATCATGACCTGAGCCCAAGGCAGACAATTGACCTACTGAGCCACCCAGGTCCCCTTGTCATACGATGTTTAGAAGAAGGGTAGGAAGTCCAGAAATGGAGGCCTGAAGAAAGAAGGGAAGGAAGGTGGTCAACACTGAGTTTGCATGGACTCCAGGAGATCACCTTCTAATTCTCATTTATAAATTCTACAAATACATTCCATTCTGGTGGGTGACACTCAACTGGTCTCCCTTGATGTGCTCTCCCACTGTCCAGTTTCCTGTAGCTTTATCAGGAGGCTTAAACTATGGTAGTATCATCTTCCAACTTTGCTCTTCTTTTTCATGATTTTCTTCAATATTTTGGGCCCCTTTGAATTTCTAGGTCCATGTAAATTTTAAATTCGCTTGTTAATCTAAAAAATATCTGCTGGGATTTTGATAGGAACTTTATTGATGTTACTAGAAAATTTGGGGAGCCTTGACAATATTGAATATTCCAATCAAGTTATGTATTTCATTAAAAAATCTTTTGTAGGGGCGCCTGGGTGGGTCAGTGGGTTAAAGCCTCTGCCTTCGGCTCAGGTCATGATCTCAGGGTCCTGGGATCCAGCCCCACATCGGGCTCTCTGCTCAGCAGGGAGCCTGCTTCCTCCTCTCTCTCTCTGCCTCTCTGCCTACTTGTAATCTCTCTCTCTCTCTGTGTCAAATAAATAAATTTAAAAAAATCTTTTGTAGTGTCGGGTTTGCAGTGTAGAATGCATGCCTATCTTTTGTTAGATTTATCCTGAAGCATTGGTATTTTCTAACATGATTTGGAATGATATTTAAATTTTTCATGTAATAATTCTTTGTTGATAGTATCTAGACAAACATTTGATACTTGCATATTTACCATTTGTCCAGAAAACTTGATGAATTCACTTTTTAAGGCTCTTCCTCTGCAGATGTATTTTGCTTTTTAAATATACAATCATGTTATCTATGAAGAATGACAGTTTTATTTGATTCCTTCATTTGGACATTTTATTATTTTTCAGGCCTTTTTGCACTGTGTAGGGCTTCAAGCACAATGTTGGATGGAAGCAATGACAGTAGAATCCTTGTATTTCTTCTTAGTTTCAGAGAAATTGTGATATTTCATCCCTAAGTATTATATTAGCTGTTGGTTTTTTTTTTTTTGTAATATGTTCAACAGACTAAAGAAGATCCCTTCCATTTCTAGTTTGTTTGTGGAAAGGGTTTTCTTTTTTTTTTTTTGCTTCAGTATCAGGAATTGTGTTGGATTCTACCAATACTTTTTCTGCGTCTACAGGGATGAGTATATGGTTTGTCTCCTTTATTCTATTAACATACTGCATGAAACTGATCAATCTTCAATGTTAACCCATCCAGAATAAGCTTCCTATGACTATGATATTTTGTTGTAGGGCTGAATTCAATTTGGCATTTTATTTTATTTTATCACAAGTTTTTAGATTTAAATTCCAGTTAGTTAACATACATTGCAATATTCATTTCTGGTGTCAATGTGGTAATTTTAAAAGAGACTTTTGTATCTACAGATATAAGAGAAGTTGGCCCCAATTTTTCCTTTCTTGAAATGATCACATCAGGTTTTGTTATCAAGATTTGGGGCGCCGGGGTGGGAGGGGCAAGAAGGCGGAGGAGCAGGAGACTGATTATCATCAGGTCCCAGGAATCCACCCAGATAGTTATCAAACCATTCTAAACACCTACAAATTCAACAGGAGATGGAAGAGAAGAAGAGCAGCAATTCTAGGAAGAGAAAATTGACTACTTTCCGGAAAGGTAGGATGTGCTGAGAATTGAATCTGAAGCGATGGGAAGATAGAACTCAAATACTTGGAGGCTAAAGAACATCCTAGTAAAGAATGAATGGGTCAACCAGGAAATTAAAGAAGAATTTTAAAAAATCATGGAAACAAATGAAAATGAAAACACAACTGTTCAAAATCTTTGGGACACAGCAAAAGCAGTCCTAAGAGGAAAGTATATAGCAATACAAGCCTTTCTCAAGAAACAAGAAAGGTCTCAAGTACACAACCTAACTCTACACCTACAAAAGCTAGAGAAAGAACAGCAAAGAAAGCCTACACCCAACAGGAGAAGAGAAATCATAAAGATCAGAGCAGAAATCAATGAAATAGAAACCAAAAGAACAGTGGAACAAATCAACGAAACTAGGAGCTGGTTCTTTGAAAGAATTAATAAGATTGATAAACCCCTGGCCAGACTTATCCAAAAGANTCAGGATTTAATAAGAATTTGAAAGAATTAATAAGATTGATAAACCCCTGGCCAGACTTATCCAAAAGAAAAGAGAAAGGACTCAAATTAATAAAATCATGAATGAAAGAGGAGAGATCACAACCAACACCAAAGAAATACAAACAATTCTAAGAACATATTATGAGCAACTCTACACCAGCAAATTTGACAATCTGGAAGAAATGGATGCATTCTTAGAGAAATATAAACTACCAAAACTGAACCAGGAAGAAACTGAAGACCTGAATAGACCCATCACCAGTAAGGAGATTGAAGCAGTCATCAAACATCTCCCAACAAACAAGAGCCTAGAGCCAGATGGCTTCCCAGGGGAATTCTACCAAACATTTAAAGAAAAAATTAATACCTATTCTCTGAAACTGTTCCAAAAAATAGAATTGGAAGGAAAACTTCCAAACTCCTTTTATGAGGCCAGCATTACCTTGATCCCCAAACCAGGCAAAGACCCCATCAAGAAGGAGAATTACAGACCAATATCTTTGATGAATACGGATGCAAAAATCCTCAACAAAATACTAGCCAATAGGATCCAGCAGCACATAAAAAGGATTATTCACCACGACCAAGTGGGATTTATTCCTGGGATGCAAGGTTGGTTTAACATTCGCAAATCAATCAATGTGATACAAGACATTAATAAAAGAAAGAACAAGAACCATATGATCCTCTCAATAGATGCTGAAAAAGCATTTGACAAAGTACAGCACCCTTTCTTAATCAAAACTCTTCATAGTGTAGGCATAGAGGGTACATACCTCAATATCATCAAAGCCATCTACGAAAAACCCACAGCGAATATCATTCTCAATGGAGAAAAACTGAGAGCTTTTCCCCTAAAGTCAGGAACACGGCAAGGCTGTCCACTATCACCACTGCTATTCAACATAGTACTAGAAGTCCTAGCCTCAGCAATCAGACAACAAAAAGAAATAAAAGGCATCCAAATCGGCAAGGAAGAGGTCAAACTCTCACTCTTTGCAGATGTTATGATACTTTGTGTGGAAAACGCAAAGGACTCCACTCCAAAACTGCTAGAACTCATACAGGAATTCAGTCAAGTGTCAGGATATAAAATCAATGCACAGAAATCAGTTGCATTTCTATATACCAACAACAAAACAGAAGAAAGAGAAATTAAAGAGTCAATCCCATTTACAATTGCACCCAAAACCATAAGATACCTAGGAATAAACCTAACCAAAGAGGCAAAGAATCTGTATTCAGAAAACTATAAAGTACTCATGAAAGAAATTGAGGAAGACACAAAGAATTGGAAAAATAGTCCATGCTCATGGATTGGAAGAACAAATATTGTGAAAATGTCTATGCTACCTAGAGCAATCTACACATTTAATGCAATCCCCATCAAAATACCAGCAATTTACTTCAAAGAAATGGAACAAATAATCCTAAAATTTATATGGAACCAGAAAAGACCCCGAATAGCCAAAGGAATGTTGAAAAAAAAAANGTTGGAAAAGGAAACCAAAGTTGGTGGCATCACAATTCCAGACTTCAAGCTCTATTACAAAGCTGTCATCATCAAGACAGTATGGTAATGGCACAAAAACAGACACAGAGATCAGTGGAAGAGAATAGAGACCCCAGAAATGGACCCTCAATTCTATGGTCAACTAATCTTCAACGAAGCAGGAAAGAATGTCCAATGGAAAAAAAACAGTCTTGTCAACAAACAGTGTTGGGGAAAATGGACAGGCACATGCAGAAAATGAAACTGGATCATTTCCTTACAGCACACACAAAAATAGACTCAAAATGGATAAAAGACCTCAATGTGAGAAAGGAATCCATCAAAATCCTCGAGGAGAACACAGGCAGCAACCTCTTCGACCTCAACC
>LNAC01000385.1:1581257-1592463 GCA_002007465.1 Ailurus styani
AAAAAAAAATAGAAAATAAAAAAAATTAAAAAATAAACTATTTATGGGACACCTGGGTGGCTCGAGTAGTTAAGCCTCTGCCTTCAGCTCAGGTCATAATCTGAGGGTCCTGGGACCGAGTCCCATATCGGGCTCCTTGCTCAGCAGGGAGCCTGCTTCTCTGCCTGCCTGTCCCTCCCCCTGCTTGTGCTCTCTTTCTCTGACAAATAAATAAATAAAATATTTAAAATAAAATTTTTATTTTAGAGTAGTTTTATATTTACAAAAAAGGTACAAAGATAATGCAGAGTTTCTATGTACTCTGAACCTAGTTTCCCTTATTATTTCTAAAGATTTTACTTGTTTATTTTAGAGGGAGAGAGAGAGCACAAGCAGGGGGAGCAGCAGAGGGAGAGGGAGAGAATCTCAAGCAGAATCCATGCTGAGTGAAAAGCCCCATGCAGGGCTCGATCTCACAATCCTGAGATCATGGCCTGAGTTGAAATCAAGAGTTGGACACTTAACTGACTAGGCCACCCAGATGCCCCTCCCTTATTATTAATATATCAGTACAGTATATTTTTCATAAGTAATGAACCAATATGGATACATCACTAACTAAAGTCCATACTTTTTTCAGATTCCTTTAGGTTTTACCAAAGGTCCTTTCTCTGTCCTAGGATTCTGCATTCTATTAGTCATCATGTCTCCATAGGCTCTTCCTGGCTGTGGCAATTTCTTGGACTTCCCTTGTGTTTGACGACCTTGACAGTTTTGAGGAGTTTTGATCAGGTATTTTGTAGAGTGTCCCCCCAACTTCTGTTGGTCTGTCTGATGTTTTTCTCATGAGGAGAACAGACTTACAAAGTTTGAGGGGAGGACAGATATAGGGTTCCATCCTCATGCACGTATCCAGGATACATATTATCAACATGACTTAATCATGACTGATGTGAACTTGAATCCTGAGCTAGTGATCTACAAGTTCCTCCATATTGTACTCTTTGGAACGCAACCCCTAAACACAGTCCACACTTAAGTGGGGAGTTATGCTCTGTTTCACTGAAGATGAAGTATCTACGTAAATTACCTGGGATTCTTCTTCATGGGAGATTTGTCTCTTCTCCATTTATTCATTTTTTCAATCATTTATTAATATTTGGTATGGGCTAATGGATAGGTAGGTTATATTTTATGTTATAACCCAACATTGCTTTATTTTTAGCTTAAATTATTCTAGCTTTGACTAGCAGGAAATCTCCCAGTTGACTCTCATATTCCTTTGATGTAACCTACAATTTCTTTTGTTTTGGAGCATTTCTTTACATTCTGGTAACACAAAAAGCTGCAGTCTCATTTTGTGTATTTTCTGCTCTGGTCCTAAAATCAGGAGCCCTGTTTCCTCCAAGGAGCCCTGGTTCCTTTGAGTAGAATGTGGTATTAGACACCAAGTTTTGGAGCTAGATGTGCTACTTCATAACATATCAACAAACATTTCCATAGGCAACCATCTGTATCTGTATTCAGCCAAACTGAGTTTATAATGATGGGGCTCTAACTCTAATCCATTACCTCCTGGATCATTCTAGCCTCCTCCTCTGCTTCTGTGTAACCTCCCACTGCAACAGTGAGACATCTAGTTTCTAGCACCTGCCACACTTGCTGAGTTATGTTAAGTCTGGTATGCACCTGTAGTAGTCTCAGAATTAACCCATAGTCCTCGGGGAAACAAGATTACCAACTAGAGCTCTTGGCTTATGTGCTGTTTCTTTTTCTTTTAGACTCACAAGCTTTAGTCATTTCCAAAGCTACTTAAGTCAGTATATTTTTCACCCCTCTCTTCACTGAGATTGTTTAATACAGTTTAATATAGTTTGAGCCTTTTGTTATATTCTATATTCCATGCTGGGATCACTGAACTCCTAAGTGACTTAAATTTTGTACACATTAAGGTTCCCTCTCTGTGCTATAAAGTTCAATGGGTTTTGGCAAGTGCATAGTGTCATGTATCCAACAACACAGGATCAGACAGAATTGTTTTATCAAGTCCAGATAGAGGGCTATGCCAGCTATAGTATATTGTATGTTGGATCTCATCAAGGCCAGCTCTACTTAAGTAAACAGCACAGTATCACATTCCTAGGTGCCCCTTCTAGACATGACAACATGTAATGTGTACTTTTGTGTCTTTTTTGAAGCATATAAAATGCCTTATCCCATCCTATCTTTCACTTTTAGAGAGTAATTGTAAGTTGATTCTTTTTATTTTTTAAAAAATATTTTAAAATATTTTATTTATTTATTTGAGAGAGAGACAGAGACAGAGACAGAGAACATGAGTGGAGGGGAGGGGCAGAAGGAGAGGGAGAAGCAGACTCTCCACTGAGCAGGGAACCCCATGTAGGGCTCAATCCCAGGACCCCAGGATCAAGACCTGAGCAGAAGGCAGACACTTAATGCACTGAGCCACCGAAGCACCCCTTATTTTTCAAAATTTTAATATTTCACTTCACATTCTTCTTACTTACATTGTTTCTGATTTACCTCTTATCTTGTTCCTCCATAAGTTAGATGATTTCTTTTCCTCTGGTTTTTTTTTTTTCCAAGATTTTTTCTTTGTCTTTGGTTTTCTATAGTTTAAATTCAGTGTGCCTTGGTATTTTGGAGAAAGGGCTGGTATTTATTTCATTTGGTGTTCTCTGACCTTCCTGGGTCTGTGGTTTAGCATCTGTTCTTCATCTTGGAAAATTCTTTGCTATTATTTTGTCCAATGTTTCCTATGCACCATTCTCTATTTCTTCTGGAGTTCCAGTTGCACATATGGTACAACTTTGAAGTTATTCCACAGTTTTTGGATATTCTATTTCTGGATTTCTTTTTTTTTCCTCTTTGAATTTCAGTTTGGGAAGTTTGTCTTGAACTATCTTCGAGTTCACTAGTACCTTAGCTCTCTTGCATCAGCAGACGAGCCCATCCAAATAGCCTTAATTTCTCTTACAGTATTATTATTCCCAACATTTGTCTTTTTATTCCTAGAGTTTCCAACTCTCTCCTTCCATTACTCATCTGTTTTTGCATGTTGTCTGTATTTTCTCCTATACACATTAGCAAAGTAATTGTAGATATTTTAAATATCCATCTTTTCAGATTTTACTTCTTCTTGCTTTTTTGGATGCCTCATAATTTTTTGTTGAGAGCTGGATGTGGCATATCAGCTGGCTATAACAGGTCCTAAAGTAAATAAGGCTCTGGTGCTAGGTATTATGTTAATGTGGCCAAGAGTGTTTGATATTATTGTTGGTGTCAGTGCCAGAAACCTCCTACTCCTTCAACGTCATTGTTTTATTCTCTCCTGTTGACTTACGGCTTCCCTAGGCACTCTTCCTGATATAGTCTGTGTTTTGCAGCCCTTCCAGATTTAATCCATTGTTTTTCATACTGCAGCCCTGCTGGTGTGGTGGTAAGGTGTTGAGGAGGGGAAGCATTTTACAATCTTACATTCAATCTCGTTATCTAGTGGAGCTGTGCCTTGGGGCTCTGATCTTCACAGGTGTTTCTGCAGCAGCCTTGCTTTTCCCTTTGGCCCTTGCTTCCTACTCTGTTCCCTGGATGCAGTGTTCCCAGTCTATTTCCTTGAAGCCCTGACCCTTGATGACTGTGTTTTTTCACTTACCCGAGACAGGAAGGCTGTGTGGAGCTGGACTGGGAGGAATGCCCTTCTCTCAGCTGAGCTAAGGTTCTGACAAAATCTTTCCTAATGAATAGTAGTTCTGTGTTGTGGAGAAGATTGTATTTCACAATGATTGCCTTTCCCTGCCAGAGCCAAGAGGACATCTTTCTCAAGTTTTCATGAGAACCTGGTGTGGTTCCTGGAAATAAAGCCCACAGACGTGTTTCCTCCAACCCCAACACACTAAGACTATGGCCCCATGAGTTTCTCAGTCTTGTGCTAGCCTGTTCCTCAGCCTCTAGAAATTCATCAAAATTGCCATTTAAACAATCCTACAAGTCTGCAGCCCAGTGGCTTCTGCTCCGGATAGGCAGATTTCGGTTGTGATTCTCTGTATTTGCCCATCCATCTAGATTTTGAGGTGGTGGTTTAACTTGTGACCTCAATTTTGAGATCAGTTCAAGGAAACTCACTGATTTTCAGTTTGTCCAGATTTTTGTTGTTGTTGGTAAGTATAAGTTGGTAACTATTTAAGTTCTTTTTTTTTTTTTTAAATGTTTTATTTATTTATTTGACGGAGAGAGAGAGAGAGAGAGAGAGATCACAAGTAGGCAGAACAGGCAGAGAGAGAGGGGGAAGCAGGCTCCTTGCCGAGCAGGGAGCCCGATATGGGCCTCGATCCCAGGACCCTGAGATCATGACCTGAGCCGAAGGCAGAGGCTTTAACCCACTGAGCCACCCAGGCGCCCATAACTATTTAAGTTCTAAGTTCTTTACATGCCAGAGCTGAAGTAATATACCTCTAATTAAAATTTTTTTTTTCTTAATTGCAGATCCAATCGCTTATCCAATGATATTTTTTATATCCCGTATGTCGCATGTAAATAGATCACATGTGTTCTAGATAATATCTTCAGTCATTGAGGGCTCTGTTTTCCTCTTGTGGGCATACAGAGTGAGGAGATGATCACTTCAATCCAACTGAGGTTATCTTGGGTTGGGGCTGGAATGTAATTTTAGCAAGATTTGTTCATATCTAGTAAATCCTTGTTTCTTGAAGGTGGTGCTCCTAAGCTTTTGCTTTATCTCTTCACTCTCACGAAAATGTTCTTCCCTTTGGAGTTTCCGAGCTTAGCTCCTTCCTCACACAAGCTCAAGTATGGTTAATGACTTGAAAGGTAGACTGTCTTTGCAGAGCTTCTCTCTCTAATGGGACTTAGTTTCTTAAGCACTGTATGAAATTTCAGCATTGCAGCAGAGCTCAGCAAATGTCTCAAGGGGAAGACGTGGTTGTTGGGGGCTCTCCTTTCAATCCATCACTCTATCCATGGACAACTGCCCAGAGTCTTCTGGTAGCATCCTTCATTTTGGGCCAAGCTTAATCTTCAGCTCATGTTCAGAACTGGTAAACACACCAAGAAAAGAAAACAGTCAGCAATTAGCATCTCACCTAGGAAAAACTCTTTTATCTCTCTGGCTTGAGATCTTTTGGTCTTCACCATTTCTGTACCTCTCCAGTCCTTTAAAAATATGAGCTATATAACTTATCCACTTTCAAAAAAGAATACAGTGGTAGGATAGGTCTGCATGTCCTCCTGAACCACCTGGAATCAGATGCTGCAGATCATTATTTTTTTATAGGAAAAATTAGAATTCTTTCATTTGGACTTTTTTCTGTATGTTTCATGCTAGCAATAGGTATCAGCAAAATGAGTGATTCTATCCACTGATTCACAAATTAGCTGGATATCTGCAATCATCTCCACATGTTTAGCGTTGGACTTTCAACAAGAGGAGGCATCCAATATCTGGGTTTCAAACTTTGAGAAGTACAATAAACATACACCTATGGTTCTTATGGGAATTCAAGGCAGCGCAGCAGAGGGGAGTCCTGCATCTGTACAAAGGAGCAGAAGGCATAATAGACAAAATCGCACAATATTACATGAAGCAGAAGAAAACAGGGGTATCCTGTGGGACACTTTAATTAAAGCCCAGAAAATTGCAATTTCTTTAAAAACAACACAAAGAGGAAACATCCGGTATAGATTCACAAAGGACTACTTAGAGGTATACCAAAAAAAAATTATACTGGAAATGATGAACAGGGGAGGGAACCTCAGAAATGAAAGAAAGAAAAAAAAAGAAACATGAGCTTCAAAAACAAAAATCTCGAAGTGTTTCAACATCGTATAATGCCAATGAGGTCAGCATGCTGTAGAAAAACCAGAAAACTGCCACATTAATTTCTCAGTGTCTCTGGGAAGGATGTGAGTTGTCAAGTCCTTGGGAAAAATGTGAAACAAATAATCTATGCTGACTTCAACTTGGTTGGAGTGCAGGATAGATGGAGGAGATTAGTGAGGGTACAAGTTTCCAAGTGCAAAGAGATCTTTGTTCATTTGTGGTGTTCCCTAGGATTGAGATGTCTGCCTCAAAATGTAGAGGTGCATTATACACCGGCATCTGTGGTGGGTGTGTGTCTGTGTGTGTGGAGCAAAGGCTGAGGAATTGTGTATCACTAGTTTCTCACAGACATATGAAAACCCTCCTTTCCAAACACAAATGAAAAGAAACAATCTGACATATGTGCATGTGTACTGAGGGCTCCCAAGGGACAGGGCATCTAAAATCAATGATGTTCTGTAAAACTTAGGGGTGCTGTGCTGGAGCAGGAGAGCGAGCGTGGATTCTGGAGTCAGATTCGGGCGTGAAGCCTGACGCCACCTGAACCAATAAGAGAGGTGGAGAAGGTCATTAACCTCTCTGAGCTCCAGTGTTCTCACATAGAAAGTGGAGTTAACATCCCCTTCCACCTGTTCCACTCTTCTTTGCGGTGCTTAGATTAAGTGATACATGGTGAGCGACAACGCAGTGCTAGGTACCAGACAGGTGTCCCGGAAATGACAGCACTCATGATTACGTGGTGCACACGGAAGAAGAAAGATCAAGTTGTGGTGGCAAGGGCATGACTAGAAGGGACATTTCAGGTTGAGTGGGAGGGGACAGTGGTGGCTGTGTCCTAAATGAAGTCACTAGGAGATGAGAGGTGGTGGAGAAGAGGTATAGGGTAAAGGAATCTGGTGCTGGTGTTACAAGAAAACATGAGTTCTAGGAAGGCAAGAAAGAAAAATGTTGAGAAATGCAAGACACAGGTGGGAAGTCCCCAGACACAATTCCCTGAGTGTGACCTCTTCTAGGTTCTTCTGAGCTGTGGTTCAGTTATAAGCCTGTCACCAAAAGTCACAAGAAGTCTGGTGATCCAGGGAGCCTACACTGTGACCACGTCTCTGTGGTTGCCCTCTCAGGAAGCTAGTACAGTGTCTAGTAACTTCAGGATTCCTGTGTGATCTGATCCTGCTCTCAGTAAAGTCCCCATGGGGTCCCTGGCAGGCCACTTGACTACACTGTTCCCACTAGCTTCATTTATAGGAGAAGGAGTTGATACGGTTGAAGGTTTTTACAGAGCTAAAACCCATGATATGAAGGTGCCTGGGTGCTCAGGTCATGATCCCAGAGTCCTGGGATCGAGCCCCACATTGGGCTCCCTGCTCAGTGGGGAGCCTGCTTCTCCCTCTCCCACTCCCCCTGCTTGTGTTCCCTTTCTTGCTGTGTCTCTCTCTGTCGAATAAATAAAATCTAAAAAAATTAAAACCCATGCTATGTAACTTGAAGAAACATCTCGTAATTTTTAAGATCAAAATAAGAAGTGTGTAAGTGTAATATGCAAGAAGAGGTAAAACAAATTACGAATGATTTCTGTGAGAATTAGAGGCCATTGTGGGCTACGAGCTGCACACGCATCTTCATCTGTGGCCCTTCTGAAAGACAGAGGCTGATCAGGGTCAGGGGATGACGAGAAGGAGCAATTCCAACTGGTACGATCTGCTCCAATCACCCTCCTCAGCGCCCAGTGCTTCTAGGCAGAGACATGGTGACTACCTCCTCCTTGGAAAGGAGTCATCCACAGAGAGGTTTAGAGTGTGATTCATTTTTGCTTCTGTGGCTGGAAGGACTCTCTCTCCTTCTATTTTTAGCCTTCAGCCCAGGCATGAGTGGGCTTCCTGAGTGACTGGCTCCTTAATTAATTTACCTGATGAAGGAAACCTTTTGTGCTTAGTCAAACAGTAGGTGAGGACTGAGTGTGGAAACACACCATCAGGTCAGAACAAACCTCCTTCTAATGAGGTCAGAAAAGAATAAGAACATTCGAGAAAAACTGGGCAGAACGGACGAGGGAAGGACCAATCAGATTTCCAGGAGCAGAAGATTGTGTATGTGGCCCCTCATTAAAAAAGATATTGGCTATGACCAAGCTTCAGGTGAAGGGCTCTGGTCCTGCCCAGGGATGGGAAAGAGAGGGATCAGTGTGATCTCAGTTTTCCTGCCATGAAGCAGTGCACCAAAAGTTTACGAATTTATAGGTCAGCATTTCAAACCAGGGTTTCTGAAGTGAGGGATTTCCTTCCCCTTCCCCCAATCCCACAATGTTTAGGCAGCTCGCCACAGTCATGAATGGGATGGGACCAGAGACCTGTCACAGTGAGGGCCACTGCATGAAAAAGGAAACCCACCCCGCAGTTCAGTTTTTCCTATAACTTTCCCATCAGTGGGGAATGTTGGAACTTTGGCAAAGTGATGGTAACCTTGTCCTTGGTGAACAGCTCTCAGGAAGCTGTGCAGGGGAGAACTGTTACAGTTCTTTTTTAAAAGGTTTTAGTTCTTTATTTTTGCAAGAGAGAGGGAGAGAGCATGTGCACAAGTGTAAACATGGGGGTGGGGGAGGGGGAGGGCAGAGGGAGAGGGAGAAGCAGTTTCCCTGCTGAGCAGGGAGCCTAATGCGGGACTCAATCCCAGGACCCGGGGTTCATGACCTGAGCCGAAGGCAGAGGCTTAACAGACTGAGCCACCCAGGGGCCCCTGTTCTTTTTTATTTTATTCCTTTCTGTGGTGAACAGATCCTAAGGTGATTCCTAGTGAGCTCCGCCTCCTGGTGTTCATGGCTTTGTGAAATGTGCCTTTCACTGAGTTTCGGTGGGATCCACAGCTTGCTTCAAATCAATAAAATATGGCAAAGGTGGCAGGAGGTGTGTCCTGTGATTGCACTGTGGTGTGTACGACTCCATCTCACTAGCACTCACTCTTGCTCTCCTGTGGATTTTGGAGAAGCAATATGCCATCCTGCGGACTACCTGTGGAGAGAACTGTGGGCACCTGTGGGAGCGATGGACAGCCTCTGGCCAAGAGCCATCGAGGAATTCTGACAACCTCCCGTGCAAGCTTGGAAGTGGATTCCTCCTCAACCCAGCTTCCAGATGAGAACACAGCCTAGCACACGCCTTCACCTTGGGAGACCCTGAGCAGAGGACCAGGTAAGCTGTGCTTGGAAGTCCTGAACCACAGAAACTGAGGTGATGAATAGGTGTTGCCTGAAGCCACGAAGGTTGTGATAATCTGTCACGTGCCGTAGAAAATGAAGATGCCTCGCCAGACCACATTCTGCCCGGACATTTTGACAGCTTCATGTTGAGAGTTCTTGAAGCCTCAGGTGATGGTGCCCAGCCTGCCCCTTCTGTAGGCTGTCTACACTGGAGGCTATGAGTGGCTCTCCATGACTGGATGTCCTTCTGAAGCACATCTTTAGTCTTGAGGCACAGTCAGCAACCGTGGCAGATAAACTAAACAAAGCTTAATTAACACAGTGCCTCCCTTTGGCATGGATTCCCCTATCTTACAATTCTCTTATTGTGTCAGATCCTGGGCTGGGGACCTCAGCAGACATATTCATGGTGAAGACCAGAACTGCCTACAAAAATCTAGAGCCCAATGGAGGAGAGGAGTATTTAGATAAATAACCTCAGTCTAAGGCACATCTGATGTCCAGGCAATAAGGCAATTGTGAGGAAGATATGAACCCCTCCTCTCTGAGCATTTTCTCCCCCAATTTCCTGCCACTGTCTAGACTGTCTGTCCTTCCACACTCACATTTGAGCTGCTTCTTTGCCCATTCCCTCCTGTCCTAACAAAGGAGGCACAAGTGGGCCTCACTTCCCATGACCTAGCCTGCTGACATTTATGACATTCTCAAATGTTGTGCCTTTTGTTTTCTAAATGATTCTATATTCAATGATGTCCATTCTTCAAAAAATTTTGTATGGAGTGAATCGAGTCTTTAGCCACAAGTCCTTCAGTTTCCACATCCTTCGTCTATTTCGTTAGCCTCTCATTCCCCTTCAGGACTCTGATCCTTCCCCTCAATCAAATGCTGACCTCAAAAAGAGCATTTGCTGTGTTAGCCATCCAGCCTGGCTGCCTCTTCCAAGCGGGTCTATGCAGCAGTGGTACCTTCCACAGGGGTCTGTAGATTCAGCTTAATCACTGTAGGTGAAAACAGTTGGTTACCATTTGAATGGGTTAATTATGGGGGCATCTAAGAAGACCTCTTCAGACAAGGAAGAAATAATCTGGTTGGCTTGTGCATAAAACCAGTTCTTCCCATCTCACCTGTGACCAGTACCATGTGACATGCATGGATGTGTGGTGTCACGTGTGCATTTACAACAGTGGTTCTCAACCAGAGGGATTTTTTCCCCTACTGGACATGGGGCAAATGTCTTGGGACATTGTTGATTGTCACAACTCAGGGGGAGTGCATGTTTCTATTGACATCCATTTTCAGAGACCAGGATTGCAGCTAAATCTTCTCCAATGCACAGGACAGCCCTTACAATAGAGAATTATCTCGCCCAACTTGTTAGCAGGGTTGAGGTCAGCAACCCCTGATTTAGCACCATCTATTTGGCAAAGAAAAAAGCAATGGCAATAAATATAAAGTTAGAATTCTCTCCACTCACCCCATTTTTACCCTTCAGAACAGTCCTTCCCTCCCCTTGACTAGCCATTAGTGAAGCTCAAAGGGACATCAAGTAACCTATTTTTCTCCTTCGAATTGCTGTTTGGATTTCATATTCATCTTTATTAACTTTATCCTGAATGTGTACATGAGAATGTGTACTCTGGATTAAAGACAGATGATCATTATTCACTTAGAAAGCAAATAATGTCTGCAGGGTTCCCCATGCTTTGGTTCTCACCCCTGGGGTGACGTGGCAAGAAGTAGGCCAATGCTGTACAGGTCCACGAACACCAGCCTGGATCTGAGTGAAAAGAAATGAATTTTCTCTCCTGATCATGGGAGAAAGAGGCAGCTGCCTCCCGTCCCCTTCCAGGAGGAGGGAGAAAAACCTTTGCTCCCTAGAGGTGGAAAGGAAAGGATCTTTTTTAAAAAAATTTTATTATTATTATTATTATTATTATTATTATTATTATTATTATTATTATTTGCCTCAGGGGTACAGGTCTGTGAATCATCAGGCTTACATCTTTCACAGCATTCACCATAGCACAAACCCTCCCCAATGTCCATAACCCATCCACCCTATCCCTACCCTCCCACCCCCCAGTAACCCTCAGTTTGTTTTGTGAGATTAGGAGTCTCTTATGGTTTGTCTCCTTCCCCATCCCATCTTGTTTCATTATTTTTCCCTCCCTACCCCC
>LNAC01000385.1:1592527-1607891 GCA_002007465.1 Ailurus styani
TTGCTTCATTATTTTTCCCTCCCTAACCCCCACAACCCCCCACCCTGCCCCCAAGTTCCTCATATCAGAGAGATCATATGATAATTGTCTTTCTCTGACTGACTTATTTTGCTCAACATAATACCCTCTAGTTCCATCCACGTTGTTGCAAGTGGCAAGATTTCATTTCTTTTGATGGCTGCATAGTATTCCATTGTATATATATATACCACATATTCTTTATCCATTCATCTGTTGATGGACATCTAGGTTCTTTCCATGGTTTGGTTATTGTGGACGTTACTGCTATAAACATTCGGGTGCATGTGCCCCTGAGGATCACTACCTTTGTATCTTCAGGGTAAATACCCAGTAGTGCAATTGCTGGGTCATAGGGTAGCTCTATTTTCAACTTTTTGAGGAACCTCCATACTGTTTAAGGGAAGGATCTTGTTTGGAGTGTGAATACATCCTTTCTGAGGCCAGGTGAGCTCTGGGGTTCAGTTTTCAAGACCTAGAGATGTATTTTGTCTCTTGACTTGAAATGTCAAACTTCAGCCAGAGTTAGAGCATCTCTCTGGGGTTTTCTCACTTGCTACAGTTGTATGTTAACTTTCTCTGAGCCCAGGATCCCCTGTTGGCAGACAAAATTATTCTGGAAGCCCTAATGCTACTAGAACATGTACATTGTTTCTTCACACCTGGCCGTCCCAGGACTTCTGGGGACTTAAGGATCTGGACGAGCTGCTCTTCCTTTTGTGATGGCCCCATGCAGAGTAGGTTCTCCATCATGCAGAAGAAGACCAGCACACTTGGGAAGAGCCCTCCTGAGTCACATCCCATGAAGTTTCTCCCCACAGATCTGATAAGAAAATTCTGCTGAGTTAGTAGAGCACCGACCTTTCTGCAGAAGGTGTATTTATAGTGGAGAGGGAGCCTTGTGGAGACAATACTCCACCCAAAGATTGTCAGGGTGGGAATTCGGCCCTACTGGTCATGGGAATGCTTCTCAGTCCATCTGAAATCAGTCTAAGGAAGTTGCACCCAAGTCACTGGCCTTTTCTGGATTCTTTCTGCTGTTGCCTTGCACGCAGCTCACACAGCGAGAAGCCCTGTTCAAGGGCAGTCGTAACACACTCTTGGTCTTTGGGGATTATTAGAAACAGTGCTTAAAATGAAGGGAAAGTCATTTTAAGATTCCTTCAAATTGTGCTATTTGGGGGTAAATGTGTTCTAAATTATTCCCAAGGGAGAAAAACAATGCTGTGAAGTTGCTACTCCATACCCAGAATATAGGAAACTGAATAGCACATCCTAGGAAGCAGGAGCTTATAGTTTATGGAATAAAGCTTCAAGGCAAAACATTAAATATATTACTCACACTTCGTTTTGGAGGTTTAAGTATTCACTGGGGAGAAATTGGTAAAAAGCCAGAAGTGGAGTTTGGTCCTGTCATCCGTGCTGGACATCCTAAGTGTGAGCGGCTGTTCAGCTCAAGTTCATTTTCAGGAGGTGGGCGGCAAAGCAGGCTGTCTGACACCAGTGGTGTGCCAAGCCTCCTTTTGCCCAGTGAGCAACAGAGACAGTGTCAGTGAATTGTAAAGATTAGCTGTCAAGCTCTGTATTCTGTGATTTCATCATGTGACAAGAAACTCATTCTGGTTTTTTTTTTTAAGTAATAAATAGATATTTTCAAACAGGATCCAGTTTGCACCAGGGAAGACATATACCAGTTGCCATCCAAAGTATCCATTCAGCTTGTAATTGTCCTAGGGTGACACAAGTTAAGAACACCTGAGTCCTACCTCCTGGGGACTTCCAATCCATAGTGGGCAGAAGAGCTATTGAACAGAGAATTGGGCATCTGCCTGTGGGTTTATCTCCAACTAGACAGGGTCACCCTTCCTGCTAGGAGGGTGAGGTGCATTCTCTGGAAAAGTTTAACAGGCTAATGGCTCCATTTCTCCAAGAGCAGAGTCAATAGGACCCTGTGTGAAATCACTGTTAGGTGAGATGGTTTCAAGATTCTTCCATTTCACTGGAGTTGAACGTTTGGCACTTGGAGCCCAAGGTTCAGAAGACTGTTGAGGCCAGGAAACCGAGGAAGCTCTTCCTGGATTGGTTGGTCACTGTTCTCTCCTCAAGATCCCCAGAGCCCAACCAAGACATGTCTGCAAGAGTTCAGTCCGTGGTCAACCCGGGAGGAATGTAAGAAAGGGCACAAGGTCCTCTGGTTTCAGGAGAACACAGAACCTGTCACCTCATGTAAGTGAGTAGAAACGTGTTTAATGAGACACCCTGAGCTCACTGATTCAACTGTTGACTGTTGACCAGAATGAGACCAGGAACATGGCAGACACGATCCTTTTCCACACAGAGTTTATAATTTAGTAGAGAAGAAAGGAACTGAAAGAGGGTGGCTGCCACGGTGTGTGAGGAGCCCCTGAGGGAGAGAGCCAGCCGCTTCAGGGGTCGTGGGAGGTCTCCCTGAAGGAGCAGCTCCAGACGGCAGTGTGGCCTGCAGTGCCGGCTGCTGCCCTGGGACATGCCCAGCAGAGTACAGAGTCTGAGCAACCAGGACTCTTCAGGTAACAGAACAGAGGATTTATTCTTTGGTCTCCTATGGTCAGAGAGCCCCATGGCACTCTTCCTGCTGCAGCCGTGGAGACCATTTTACAGGAAGCAGTATTTTCTGTTTGCTTTGTTTTTTTTTTTGTTTTTTGTTTTTTTTTTAATTTCTGTCTTCCACCCTCCCTCCCTTCTCATTCTTCTTTTCTGTGTCTTTGCAGAAAATATAAGCCAAGTTCACTCATGCCGGTGAGGACTCATCTCCCTGGTGTTTCAACATCTGCTCAGAACTGCTCAGCACCCAGACATCCTGCAAGGGAAGGATTGTAGAGAGGTATAGGGACTGAACTTTTGGCACCGAAGGATGAAACAGTGGGTGAGAGGGAGGGACAGCTACCACCAGAAGCAAACTCTGGCTGTGCATGCATTTGATGATACTCAGCAGCTGTTGGCCAATAATTTTTATTATGATCATTTTTTAAAGATTTATTCATCTATTCCAGAGAGAGAGAAAGAAAGAAAGAGAGAGCATGTGGGGTGGGGAGGGACACAAGGAGGGGGAGAGAGAGAATCCCAGGCAGACTAACTGATAGGCATGGAGCCCAATGTGGGACTCGATCTCACGACCACAAGATCATGAGTCAGACACTTAACCCACTAAGCCACCCAGGTGCCCCATGATCTTTAAGGTATATTTGGCTTTTCTCTTTTCATGTTTGTGCTTTATATTGATAAAATTTGATGACTCAACCCTTCCCCACTCATGCAGAATGAGAACTGGATCTGCTGAGTTGGTGTGAGAGCCACTGGTCTAGTATCCAGGGAAGCAGCCCTCATTGCAAAATGGCACCTGAACAGAAGATCAAGAGACTGCCCCTCTTTCCATCATATGCTCCCAGCATGGGTTTCCTAAGGAGCAAAGATGGGCAAGATGGCCTCTCTCTTCTTCTTGCCCTGAGAACTTCAGGTTTGGGGACTGGGGCTTTGCCAGTCTCAGGGCTTACCTGGACCCGAAGGAGGAAAGTCCTACAGTCCCTGCAGAGACAGCAGGACATGTCTGGAGGTGCTCACAATGTTGGAAGGTCAGCTGAAACAAGACAGGGTGCCATTTTATCATGACTCATTTATTAGGGGATGAAAAATAGCTCACATTGATGTTTCAAAATATGGTGGCTTATGGAAATTCAAATAATATACAATCAGAATTTTGTGCTACCAAATAATCTTTTCATGTAAATTGAGTATGCTGCCCTGGTCAGTGGTGGTGACTTGAATGCTATTAGTGAGCACAGACTCTGAGCCCGGAGGTGTGACTTAATGGTCCCAGGCTCAGACTTACAATCAATAATTTTGTGACTCTCTTTTTTTTTTTTTTGAGAAAGGTAAATGTGGATCATTATTCCTATGGCCCCACATTAATGCTGGCACGCCTTGCAAGAAATCTCATTACATTATTTATTTCAGAGTCAAAGTGCTTATGTTATAAAGAAACTAAAATTTCACCTGTAGGAAAATTGGCACAATTTCTTATTTTACCATCCTCAGTGCCAAGCATTAAAAAATGCGCTTTCTGTTTGGGTAATTTTGCACAGCAGGAACTTTAAATTATTTACAGCTTTCCTTGTCTGGAAGCAGAGGAAACACACCATTTTCCAGTCCACAATTTATACTGTGAAGTGTTCTTGGAAAAAAAAAATGGGAGTAAATTACTGATGTGTG
Source organism: Ailurus styani (assembly GCA_002007465.1). NCBI lineage: Eukaryota > Metazoa > Chordata > Mammalia > Carnivora > Ailuridae > Ailurus > Ailurus styani. Next base: position 1,596,794 of record LNAC01000385.1, read on the forward strand.
CAAGAGTCGGAGAAAGAACAAAGGAGTGTCAAAAAACAAGGGGTGTCTTTCTCTTGCTATAACCAAGGTGGATCTCAGGGACTCGCAGAGCAGTTAAACATCAAGGTGCCTGGAAATTGCATCGTTCTCGGAGGCTTCTGCAAAATGGTTCCTAAACAGCTGTGAATGACCAAAAATGAATGAAATGGTGAAAATCTGGGTGTGAAATTGGGAGGAGTGTTGGATGGAGGCAAGAGCTCGTGGTCAAGGGCGCATGAAGGCTGGTGCGTGTCTCATGGATATGTGTTTTGGGAACTTGGTCCTCTAGTTTTCAGGCAGAACATTTGCATGCTTGGAGAGGCAAAAGGAGCATGCAAGGTCATTTTCCTTTCTTCTCTTAGCAGCATCCGGTGTTCCACCAGCCTCATGCCCACCCTCCCTTCTTACTGAATAACCTATGTGCCTGGAGTATCCTCCACACGGCGTCACTCAGTGTGGCCATATGTTAATCAGTGTTAGTCTCTACTGCTGATGAATTTCACACCTTGGTTTTGAACTGATCACCTGCCAATTTAATCAGTGAAAATGAGTCCATTAAGGTTAAGATTCCAGACCTACATGGTTGGATACCTCACCTGATAGTGGAGAGAGGGGTCTCCATGCCATCCTTCTTGGGCTTTCCTTCTAATTCTATTAATTGACTGAGTTCAACTAAACATGGTAACAATAATGGTTTATTTTCATTGAGCAGGGTTAGGATGAGTATCATGGGATCACCTCCGTTAAGCCTTATCTCAAATACGTAGACTAATTCAAATTTTACAGTTGGAGAACCTGAAGCTCGCATAGGCAGGAAGAGGTGTTGGTGGGACTCAGACAAGACATCTCACCTGCGGAGACCACCCTCCCCACCGCCCTGCGGTCCTGAGCGGCAAGCAAACCTTTCTCAGCTGCAAGTTACCACTGAAGGCAACTCATGGAGCATTCACTTACCATCCATTTATTGCTGCAGCACATTCAGAACCTGCCTAGCAGGGGTCAGGTACAGGCAAGAAGAAACATATTTTCTTTGAGCAGCCTACTGCTTCTGCTCTCTGTAGGCTGGGGAGAAGCAAAGGCTAAAATAATTAATCCATGTTTGTAGATGAGGAGGACGATTCCTCCCGCTTGGACATGGTCTGGACCCCTCCTCCTCAGACAGTTCCCTGGTGGTTCAAAAACTCACTTCATCCAGGATGACTAGTCAGAAATAAACCATGCTGAGATGTCTCGAAAGGCACTTCAAGGGAAAGCGAGAAGATGTGGCAGGTCAAGAATGGTTACCAGAAGGAAGTGACCATGCCAGGTTCCACAGAAAATCTTTGAATTCCTAATTAAGTCATCACCATCAAACAATGTAAAGTGAATGAGACCCCCACCCCCACCCGCCCCAGATATTCCAGAGCTCAGGGAAGAGCTGGTAAGAGAGAGAGAGAAGGTGAAAGACAGAAGTGATAGGGAGAGGAGAGTAACTGGACTTACAGCCCAAGTGTGTCAGGGTCACAGCAGGAGAGCTGGCTTGTGGGGGCTCCACGTCATCCTACTGCTAGCAGAACTGCCTCCAATACTATTTAAACTATTTCAGGGCATAGAGAAAAAAAGAACATCTTTTTAAAAAATTGAAGCAAGGGGGCAGCTGGGTGGCACAGTCTGTTAAGCACCAGACATTTGGTTTCGGCTCCAGTTGTGATCTCGGGGTGGTGAGATGGAGCCCTGCGTCGGGCTCTGAGCTCAGCACGGAGTCGGCTTCAGAGTCTCCCTTTCGCTCTGCCCCTCCCCCCACTCACACGTGTGCGGGCTCTCTCTCAAATAAATAAATAAATCTTAAAAAAAAACTGAAGCAAATACAGCTTTGTTATCAAAGGTTAAAAAAGAAAAACAGCATGAAGAGCAAAAACCATTGGCAAATTTCACCTAGTAACAGTATCCAGTAACACACTGGGAAAATAATTTCAAGAGAATTTTATTCCCAGAAAATAAACTGTCTTCAATATTAGGGAACCTTTAGTAACAATTCACCACATTAATAGAGGAAAAGAAAAAAAGTTCCCATTAGATGTTAGAAAAACAGTTGATAAGGATGACATCTAAGTTACGAATAAAAAAGAATCAGTATTGCTTTCTCAGCAAATGTGAAATATATCCAACATAAGATATAACAAACCAAATGAAATTTGTGATTTCTGATTGTGATTTCTGTTTCCTGACATAAAATCTATTTTGTGGTCATTTGGGCACATTTGAAAATGTGTGTATTATTATAAAAATCTGGGGATTATACTAATTATTAATTTTGTTTTGTTTAATAATGATTTGTGTCCATTTCGAGGAAGAGCTTACATTTTTGGAGATCCATGATTTCTGTTACTCACGTGAAATCAGTCAGCAATGTGTATAGAAACATATGCGGGGTGTGTGTGTGTGTGTGTGTGTGTGTGTGTGTGTGTGTAAAACAAGTACAACAGGATGTTAGCAATTATCGAATCTAGGTTATTTTGTTATGATGTCTATTTTCTAATAAACATCTGTATGTTCTAATTTTATTTGTTTTAAAAGTTCATGATAAAATACTTTCTAAGTAGTTATCTCCAGCTTTTTAAAGTAATCATCTGTACTTTTAGCTAAGGGCACGTTAATGCTTTGTAGGGAAACATTGAAAGCATCCCCATAAAGTCAGGAGTAAGACAAAAGGACATGAAATGTTGCTACTCTAACCGATCTTAATCTGGATAGTCAATGCAACTAGAAAGGAAAAGGAAATTAGAGTGAATGAAGTACCATTGTCACCATGGGAAAAAGTGGGAAAACCGAGAGGAGACCATTGAAAAGCAATTATACACCAAAGAATCCAGAAAGGGCCAGAATAGAACAATTAATATACAGATACTAATTGCTGTCTTACACCCAGAGGAGGGAGGTTATGGTGGAAGAAAAAAGCCATTTATAACATCGACAAAAAACATGACATTGCTGGGGACGAGCTTACCAGGAAATGATGGATATTGTGATGAAGAAAACATTAAAACCGTATGAAAGGACATGACAGACTTGATAAATGGGAAGTCATACTCGGCTTGGACAGGACTGAGCTTCATGGAATTACCAACTCTCCCTTGGTGAATCCATACATTTAATATAATTGCAGTAAAAAACCTAATAGCATTTTTTGAAGGGAGGAATAAACAAGCTTTCTGAAAAAAATTCTTAAATGAAATTATAATAATTAAATCAATGTGATACTGGCACTAGAAAAGACAGACAAATAGAGAAGAGACAGGTATACAGACACAATGAGGTAAAGAATTTGAAGATGTCGTTTTAAATTAGACAGGAAAATATTATTAAATAAGGATTGTATTTGGAAAAGATAACTAGATAACATTTGGAAAAAATAAATTGTAGAAAAAATTTTCAATAGCTCAAACTATAAATATATATAAAGAATGTATACTTCTCTCTATAAAGACTGTATATGTGTGTGTGTGTATGTGTGTATGTATGTGTACATATGTGTGTGTATGTGTGTATATGTGTGTGTGTATGTATACACACACATGAGAATGAAGAATTTCTCTTTAGCTATTACTCCAGACCTGGACTGATAACATTGGACTGCATACAGCCCTGAATTGGGAAAAAGTTTACCACAAACAAATTCAAAACAAAAAAGGCAATCTTGCCAAAAAATTTGCAGTTTTTATCATGATCAAAGAGTTAATTTTTCTAAGCCACCGATAAGAAAATGTTTAAAATAAAATAAGAATTGAGTGGAGAGAAGATACAGAGAGTTTCCACCATTCCACCTAGTACAAATACAAAAGGCTACTCGACACTTGGAGCTACTCACTCAAGTTAGGACTCACGCCTATGTATTTATTTATTTGGATGCAAGCATCTTCAGGCTACCCCGACTCTGTCACTCACCTGTCAGGCCGACATGGATCCAAGACAGCGGCCTTTGGGGGAGACAGTGGAGGGACACGCTCTTGTTTCACGGCTGGAAATTGTCACTTTGTACATCTTCTGAGGTAAATTTGGCAATTTTTATTATGAATTTTAATTATGTTCAATTAATCATATTTCCATATCATTATAGATGTATAGTATTTGGCGATGGCGATGACATTATGTACTAATAGTAGAGCGTCTTTGTCAGGAAGCCTGTAAATCCGTTATGGCATACTCATTTATTGGCAGCTATTACAAAGGATGAGGTAAGTCTTGGGGGCTGACCTTGAAGCATCTCCAAAAGAATAAATATGAAGTGAAAACCAGCAAACGTCAGAATATGGTGCTCAGGGGCTATTACGTGTATCTTTTCCGCTCCCACGACTGTCTGGCCCAAGTGCAGGACACCCATCTCTGTGAGGGTCCGGGCCAGCGGGCAGCGGCGCTTGCCCCCGGGGGTCAGGCTGTGGAAAGGGGATTGCTGAGAAGCTTCCAGCCCGCCCTGCAACACGTTCGGCTTCACTTTGGTGTCATTTGCACATAGTGTTTATTCAAAACTTGACCACGGTTTTGAAGACAGTGACTGTAAGAGCAAGCAGGCACGCTGACCGCGAGCCAGGCACCCCTCCGAGGGGCTTCCACGTCTCTGGCCACACCCTCCTCACCGCGCAGGGGACAGGGGCAGTTATAACAGGCGACGGATGGAGTGCCAGGCGCATTGGGCTCAGGGGAGCAGCAGCACTGGGACTGCTCCAACCGTCTGTCTTGGGGTCTCTGCTGAATCAGCTGTTTGTAGAGGAATCCAGCAGAAAGGAGATTTTTCTGTGGCTGGTGACGCTGGTAAGAAAGTGGTCACAGAGGACGGAAAGGAAGCCCCCTTTCCAGAGGTGCGAGTGTGTGGGGTCCAGACTCAAGGCTGGATGGAGCTGGCTGACTCAGACAGAAGGAGCCTGCTCTTTTGTGAAGGGAAGGATCTGGTAAGGACCGATGCCATCAGCATGTGATTTGCACGGATGGTGGTCAAAGGCTTCAGTGTCAGCACCAATGACCTACCCCATCCTTTGGAACAGCTGCCCCTAAATAAATGTCTCATGATGGAGTTACATGTTTTGTAATATAGGTATTTAGGGTTTCTTTGTGTTCTATTATAGATTTATTCTATTATAGTTTTATTTCTATTATATATTTCTATAATATTTTCATTCACGTTCTATATAATAGATACATATAAATATAATCATAGTATATGTAACATGATTATATGAAATCAGTAGTGAGACAAGGGGGCTCAAGAGCCTGAAGATTAGCCATGAACATCAAAGCCACAAGGAGATGAAGGTTCCCCCCAACCAGGACAGCTAGGATCCAGAAGATAGACAATGATGGGTGTGGGTCAGGATGGGGAGACCCTGGAAGACTCTCCCTGCAGGGGGGAATGTGAAATGGTGCAGCCTCTTTGGAAAACAGGCTGGTAGTTTCTCAAATGGCTCAACACACAGTTACCCTATGACCCAACAATTGACTCCCAGATGTAGACGCAAGGCAGATAAAAACATGTGTCCTTGCGAAAATCTGTACAAGAATGTTTATAGCAGGTTTCCCCCCCCATCATAGCCCATAAGAGCCAAAAAGTGAAATAACACAAATGTCCATCAACTGAGAATGGCTGAAGTGTGGTACACCCACGTGATGGAGTCGTTGAAAGCCTGGCACAACATGGTTGGGCCTTGAAAACCTCTGTCAAGTGAAAAACAGCCAGTCCCAAAGGCCATGTATTGTTCTACCCCATTTCGATGAAATGTCCAGAACAGGCAAACATATAGAGACATAAGATAGACGCGTTGTTGCCTCGGCTGGGGACGGGGGCAGGGGAGAATGGGAAGTGAGGGTTTCTTCTAAGGTGATGGGAAGTTTCTGTGGTTGATGGATTTGACAGTTGCCCAATTCTGTGAATATTGTAAAACCAAAGGATTGTACACATCACATCGGGATTGGGCAATACGTGAACCACATCTCTATTAGGTGATTTCCGATTTCTCTGTGAACTAGTTAGTGAGGTTGTCTGTGCCAAGAACCCAGGACAGGCAGCGAGGAAGCAGCTTTCCAAACAAGGTTTGAAATAGCTTTTGTGGCTGCAAGTGGGGACTCTGACCAGCAACCAGAGAAGGAGACAGCCTTCTCTTTTTATTGTGTTCATCATCATTAGTTTTTGATGTAGTGCTCCATGATTCATTGTTTGCGTATAACACCCAGTGCTCCATGCAATCTGTGCCCTCCTTAATACCCATCACCAAGCTCACCCATCCCCCACCCCTCCCCTCCATAACCCTCAGTTTGTTTCCTGGAGTCCATACATGTTCTCACACCATACACAGAGATGAACTCTAAATGGATGAAAGACCTCAGTGTGAGACAGGAATCCATCAAAATCCTAGAGGAGAACATAGGCAGTAATCTCTTGACATCGGCCACAGCAACTTCTTTCAAGACATGTCTCCAAAGTCAAAGGAAAAAAAAAGTGAAAATGAGCTTTTGGGACTTCATCAAGATAAAAAGTTTCTGCACAGCAAAGGAAACAGTAAACAAAACAAAGAGGCAACCCACAGAATGGGAGATGATATTTGCAAATGACACTACAGAAAAGGGCTGATATCCAAGATCTATGAAGAACTTCTCAAACTCAACACCCTAAAACATATAATCAATTCAAAAAAATGGGCAGAAGACATGAGCAGACACTTCTCCAAAGAAGGCATACAACTGGCTAACAGACACATGAAACATTGTTCATCACCATTAGCCATCAGGGAAATTCAAATCAAAACTACACTGAGATACCACCTTACACCAGTTAGAATAGCAAAAATTGGCAAGGCAGGAAACAACAAATGTTGGAGAAGTTGTGGGGAAAGGGGGACCCTCCCACTCCTCTCTTTCTCCATCCCCAGTGTTCCTCTGAGCTCCGGACTTGTGTTTCCAGTTGCCAACTGGGCATCTCCACGGGGAAGTTTTTCTGACATGTCCAATGTGACACGCCTGATTCTAATTTCATGATTCCAACCACTAGCTTCCACTGTCCATCCTGAAGTGGTCTCCATGGCGTCCCCTCTCCAAGTGAGCGACAGACCATCTATCCAATTGTGCAAGCCAAGCTTCTAGCATCCTTCTTGGAATGACTATTTCTGTGCTAGTTGTATGCTAAGTTAGCTTGTATTTGACTCATTACTGTTGATTGTTAAATTTTCCAGAATTTTGTGAGCTGGTTGTGAAATGCCAAATTATTAAAATTTAATTATTAAAAATAAATGGTATTAACTTACAAGTAAGCAAAGTGTACTAAACAAAGTTCATAAATATTTGACACTGTCACTCCCTATTTTATTGCATTTTATAATTATCTTTGCACTTGAGATTGTTTTCCTCTGTGATATCTGCCCAGTGGGAATCCTAACCCTCATGTACCTCTTCCCAAACCTGCCTTCAGTGATGTCACATTGGCAGCCTAAAATCTGCCATGGTGAGAATATTTTCACCATGGAAATTGGCAAATGTTACCAACCAGAGCTGGATTTATTGCTTTGTTAGTTGTGTAGACTTAAAGTGTGGGAGGAAATGTCAATGATGTGAATTATACTTTGAGTGACATGACTTCAGCCATTAAGATTGCGGATAATGCAACATTTGAGGAAACCATCTTCTAGTACTCAAAAATTACTAGCCTATCAGGCAAAGAACTAGGTCAGGTCATTGGTCAGTGATTGAAATTCTGACCCACATGGTCATTATTCCACTTTGTGTTTCTTGTCAACGAAAGTAGCAACCAGTATTCCTATCGGAAAATTTATCAGTTGGAACATGAGTTCTCCCAAGATTTAAGAGTTCTGCCAAACTAAATAAAATATATTGTGAGAATCACTTTGCTATGTGGAATTGACAATAAAGAATATTATGTACATTGATATTATTTGTAAATTGTGTGCTGCCATCTCTTATGAAGTAGAATTCGCTGCCTTAGTCTAACTGTCTCCTGCCAGATGAATCACAGCGCTGGATGGCAAGGCCTCCTGGCAGCCACTCCTGCTCCCTCCATTCTTCTTGAAATCTGAACGTGATCATCTTTCTAGCAGGGAGTACTTTACGGAGGACCCACTATGTGTGCTCCTCTGGGGGCTGGGTACAAGCAACAGTGGATAAAACAGACACCAGTCCCTTTCCTCATGGACTTTATACTCTGGAGAATCAGAATTTAGCAAGTGCTATAAAGAAAAATTGAGCAGGGGTGACTACCAGAGACAACACATAGCCGGAGTGCAGCAAAAATGAGAATTACACAATATGGCAGCATACTGCTGTCCCAGGAACCCGCCCGGGCTCTGCCCTGGTGTCACCCCTGAAGCCCACTGTACCATCTAGCTTGGCCTTGGGGCAGCTCTCCCCCAGCCCCACCCTGAGGGGCTTTCCCTCATCCCCATTCCCACTGAGCCCTTAGAAGCCAGCCTGGTGAAAGCCTCAGGCTTGGAGTTGGCTTGAGAAAAGAATTTGAATAAAAATCTGAAGCCTTATTCTTATTTCAAATATGATTTGTTATGCAACAGTGATGGCTAGGGCCAGAATGTCTAGGGTGGATGAAAATGTCATTGGAGGTGCACACATTTGAAATGAAGGAGTTGGAATCCCATTGTGCTGCGAGAAGGTTGTGTCACAGAAGCTGTGTCCTATGTGGTGGAGCCTTTCTTCCTGGGCTCCACCCACCGTCAGCAGGGAGCACTGACCAGGGCACCTGCACTTGTCTTGCCAAGTGGGAAGAAGGGCCTTTTCCTTCACAATGGCTGAGCAGGTGCATTCATTTCCTATTCCTGCTGTAACAAATCACCATGAACTCTTGTGGCTTACAACACGAATCTATTATATCACAGTTGTGTGAACCAGAGGCCCAGCCCAGTGTGGCTGGATTCTCTTGCTGGGGCCTCGCAATGCTGGAATCGAGGTGTTGGCCAGGCTGGGCTTTTATCTGGAGGCTCTGTGGAAGAATCGTCTTCCAGACTTGCTCAGGTGTTGCAAGAATTCAGCTCTATGTATTTGCAAAGCAGAAGACCTTGTTCCTTGCTGTCTGGCGGCTTCTACATTCTTGGATCCTGTCTCCCCCCTCCATCTTCAAAGCCAGCGATGTCCTATCAAATGCTTCTCCTGATGCAAATCTTTCTGATGCTTCTTCCTCTTCTTCTTCTTTAAAGGGCTCATGGGATGATATTGGGCCCATGGGGATAATCCAGCATCATCTTTCTATCTTAAGGTCTTCTTATTACTAGCCTTAATTACATCTGGGAAGTCCCTTTTGCCAAGTTACATAACATAGTCATGGGCATAGCACCAGGGGTCCAAGTCATGGGGACAAAAATCAGCCTACTCCAGTCTGCCTCCTGTTCCCAAGACACCCACCCAATTTTCATGCTTCCTGAAGTCCTCAAAGGCTCCATCCCATCACAGCATCAACCCAGAGTCGAAAATCTCACCTAAATCTCATGAATTCTAGAGACCAGCCCTCATCTTCTGAACTGGGTACAGCTCCTGGGCACACTCCCCCCGTCTACAGGCTGGTGACTGCAGAGACAAGTTGTGTGTCCCAACACAGAGTAGGGAAACAAGCATAGGTTAACAGTTGCAGACATTCCTCTTCAAATCATGCAACACAGACTGTAAGGTAAAGTAGCCGGTCCAAAGCAATTTTGAAACCCAGCCAGGTGAATGCTTGTAGATTTCCAGGCCTGGGGATAATTGTCTGGGGCTCTCAGCTCTACCTCTGGGCTCTCCATCTTGCTCCAAGTCACCTTTCCTTTTTTCACAAAAGCCAGCATGCTTTTTAGCCCAACAATTTTATCAACCTGCTTCCTGCTAGTAGAGTTTGGGGGGAGGGTCCAACAGCCTCCTTTCATTCCGTCCTCTCACCATCCCTCTGGTCCGATCTGGCAACACCTCTGCTGATCTCAAATTCTCCAGATGTGAGTGGAGCTGCTGGGAATGTCCCAGTGTTCATGCCATTGGACAAAAGTCTCATTCGTGGTCCCTCATCCTAAAATGACAGTGTCATCGTAAAATCGTTATCATGGAATTTCCTATTTAGAATGTCTCCATTTCCCCTGCCCCCAAATTTTACCAAATAAATCAAGGAGTGAAACGAAAGCATGGTGTTCATTTGTTTTAGGTAAACTTGCTTTCTGGAAGTCTGATTTCAGCAAAATAAGAAGTGGGGAAATGATTTGGTTCTCTGGAGTCTTGTGGTTCCAGAATTTGGCACCGCTCTAGCTGTCAACCCCTGGGGCTCATTTGCTATTTGTTTTCTGCAACTGTGAATTGTTTCATATCACAAGTAAGAATGTTACAAAACAGCACTCCAAACTGTACTGTGTGAACCCCTGGTTGGAGATAAATGATAAAGTCCCACGGATGTAAATTAGGCATGAATTAGATGTATTTGTGGTTGTCCTTTGAAAAGGTAGGTGATTTGGCATAGGGAGCCACTGAGCCATCCACCCAACACAGAAGATCATGACAGCACGTTGAGAGGCACCTGGGTTCAAGGAAATGCTCGGACACCTTCAAGAATAAAGCAGTCAAGATTCAACAAAATTAATGGAGAAGCAGGAAACTTAGCAGGACAACAAACATTACGGAAGCATCTTGATTGGGGTGAGTGCATAGACATTTAAAGAGTGTCTAACTCCTCGGTTTGACCCTGACCGAGACTCTAGGAGAGTGGAAAAGATTTGAGAAGGAAGTAGTTGGAAGACTAATAGAACCTAAGCCCAGATACAGAAAACATTCAAGAACCAGGGCTGGGATTTCTGGTGATGTTTTCTGTGTGTGTCTGTGTGTGTTTACACCGGTATCCCCCATTCTTAAAAAAGGTTAAGGTAAAGAAGTTTGCTTTTACAGAAGACCTACGTTAGGAGCTGTTCTCACTCACCAAGAGAAATCCAAAGTGGATTTTCACTTTTACCAAAATGGTGAAAAGTGAAAACAGTGAGAAGCGAAAAAATGTTGTCTAGCAGCAGGTTTGCAGTGAGTTATAGGGGAGGTGGGGACGCACTGGAGCTGTGAACGTACCCCCTGCCCCACCCCCACCCCCCCCGCC
>LNAC01000385.1:1608122-1652078 GCA_002007465.1 Ailurus styani
ACCTGCAGCTTCTCACCTTCTGGACGTTCGGAACTGCGTCCCTGGGCATTGGGGCTTGATCTCGGCTGATTTTCTGTGTCCATTAACTAAATGTGTTCTGAGAATCAGAAAAGCTTAGAGAGGTGATATTTTTGGGGCCTGGGAATGTTCAAAATTTTCCATGTAAACTAGTGGCAATTGCTCCTTTGTTTTACATCATTTCAGATGGGGGAGGACCTGTATATGGACACACATACCCTCCCAACGTCTGATTCTGTTATTTCTCTAGAGCACCCGAGCTGAAATCGGAACATGGCCACAAAATACAGGAAAATCTATCGTTTATCAGGTTGGACTTTCATCTCTGTATTTCAAGAATCAGGGAAGGCTTTCAAATTAAAGCCCTAGGACCATCCCAAAGATGATAATTCCTAAGAAATTCCTGATACTCAAATATAGAGGTTCCCAGCCTTGGTAACACAGGGAAAATATTATGTCAGTTGGGCTGGAGAGGAGTATTTCCTGTCCTCAGTGTAAGAAAAGGTACTCTTCTGAATTACTTATTTATCACTTCACGTGGGAAAAAACATCCTCGGCAGCATAAAATGGTTTCCATTGCCTTTCCCATCCCCAGCCTGTGAAGCAGATTTCTTTTTCAGCCCGCTGAGGAAGAGGGGCAGTTGTCAGGAGTCCAGACGCTCGACAACGATTCACATAGGACCGAAAATGGGATTAGTTGGGGAAGAGAAAAAGAAGAAAGAAAAAAGAGCCAGTGTGGGTAGTGTTAGGAGGGATCTTGGGGTGTCATGGGAGCAAGTCAGGGATGTGCTTTATGTATCTGATGGATATCAAATGTGGCGGGTTGCGTAGTGACCCCAAATGATACATCGAACAGAAACCTGTGAGCGTGACCTTATTTGGGAAAAGGGTCTTTGTGGCTGTAATTAAGGATCTCGAATAAGACCACCCTGGCTTAGCGTGGACCCCAGATGAATGGCAAGTGTCCTTATCGGAGAGCAGAAGGGAGGAAACAGACAGGGAGAAGGTGACAAAGGAGGAGAGACTGAGGAATTCGGTTACAAATCAAAAAACACGTGGACAGCCACAGCTGCCGGAAGAGGCTAGAGCTCTGGAGCATGTTCTCCTCATAGTCCGTGGAAGGAAGCAGCCGGCCCACCCCAATCTCAGACTTCTGCCCTCCAGAACTGTGGGAGACTCTATTTCTCTTGTTGGAAGCCCCCCCCGCTGGCGGTAAATTGTTTCGGCAGCTCCGGAAACCAGGGCACCGTGATGTGTGGGGTGGGGCTGGGAGGACAGTGAGGGTAAGAGGGGAGGAGGGCGTGGGTGGGGGGATCGAAGACTTGTCATAGAGATTTCATCCTTGAAGGGGTTTTGGTAGGTTTATTTCTTTTCAATATTTTCGGTTCATTTAAGGATTTATTTATTTATTCAAAAGAGAGACAGAGAGAGATAGCAGAGTGAGTGAGAACATGACGGGGGGAGGGGCAGAGGCAGAGGGAGAAGCAGACTCCCCGCTGAGCAGGGAGCCTGGTTTGGGGCTCGATCCCAGGACCCTGGGATCATGACCTGAGCTGAAGGCAGACACTTTACCAACTGAGCCACCCAGGCGTCCCTTACATTCTGTTTCTAAATGTCACACTGCCTTAAGGTGAGGACTCACATATGGGGCTTCATGTGAGTTATGTTCCGGGGGTCCCCCGGTGGGTGCACTTGAGGCACACCCCAGCCCCAAGTCGCCATCAGCCTAGAGGCAGCCACGACCATGCGGTGGGCTGATGGGCCAGTCCGGCCCAGGCCGACGCGGGTCCGCGGTGGAGGTTTGCGTCCCGCAGCAGAACCAGCAGAACGCCGTGGAAGGGATTGAGGCGGTCGTGGCGATGCCCCAGAGGATGCCCGGGCTGTATCTGGAGGTGACCCACTCCTCCACTGTGTTCTATGAGTTCCCTGGGTCGTGGAGGGTTGAGAAACTTCCTTGTGAAATTGCTAGCTGGAATTAGTAGTTAACCGAGTCTCCACGGACAGCCAGTTCCTTTGTCCAGAGACTTTCTGGACAAAGAGAGGAGTCTCGCAGGGACCGAGGCTTGGTTTCCTCCCGTGGAATCGCTGACAGACAGGGCTCCCAGCAGGGGGCTGTGAAATCCCCTGGGAGCAGGGCAGGGGTGGGGGGAGTAGTGCTTGGAGAGGCGTGGAAGTGGAGGTGGGACAAGGGTGACGGCAGCGACTGAATTAGGGGGTGCGAGGGCCCCAGGAGGGGTTCCTGGTGAACTCAGAGCCATAGCAGAGGGCATCCCTGCCAGGAACAGCCACAGGGAGGGGAGAATCCACCATTATCAGGAAGACACCATCAGACTGAGAAGGTTCAGGTGGGGGGGGCGGCACAAGACTGGCCCCCATCACCAAGAACATGGGACACACAGGGTCAGGTGAGACCAGAAAGGTCTCCAACCCAAGTTTGGTGAATCTACTGAGACCTCTTCTCAAGTTTCATGGGCTGTCTGCATTTGTCTGCTTGGACTGCTATAAGAAATTACCACAAACTGGGGCGCCTGGGTGGCTCCGTCGTTAAGTGTCTGCCTTTGGCTCAGGTCATGATCCCAGGGTCCTGGGATTGAGCCCCGTGTTGGGCTCTTTGCTCAGCCAGGAGCCTGCTTCTCCATCTGCTGCTTCCCCTGCTTGTGCTCTCTCTCTCTCTCTCTCTATGTCGAATAAAAAAATAACATCTTAAAAAAAAAAAGAAATTACCTCAAACTGGGTGATTTGAAACAACAGGAAATGTTCTCTCACTTCAGGGGACCAGCAGTTGGAGATCAAGGTATTGGCAAGGTCGATTCCTTCTGGGGGTTCTGAGGGAGAATCGTCCTGGGCGACTCTCCCAGCTTCGGCTCCAGGCAATCCTCGGGGTTCCTGAGCTTGTAGATGGGTCATTCCATCTCTGCTCCGTCTCCACATGGCATCGTCCTTGTGTCAATGTCTGCCTCTCTTCTTATGAGGAAGCCAGTCCTTGGATTTAGGGCCCTCCCTCATTCAGGATGACCTCGTCTCAAGATCCTTAACTCAATTACATCGGCAAAACCCCAATTTCTACATACGCACCCTTCACAGGAACAAGGTGAGCCAATCTTTGTTGGGGTAGCACTGGAGCCCAGTCCCCTGCCCTGATTCCCACTCTGGCCTGCCTTCTCGACGGGGCGGACGTGAGTGGCTGGGGGCGGGCCAGGAGGCAGAGTGGGACAGGTCCCGCGGTGCCAGGCTTCGGGAGGGGAGCGGGGGAGAGGACACTGAGAGATCTGGGGTGAGAAATACAGAAAGCGCCTCGGGGAAAGGGGGGATTTTAAATCAGCAACACTATCCCCTGCAAACCTTGAGTGGAATCTCCCTTTGTCCAGTTTTAAAGACTTCGCTAAAGATTTAAATGGCATTTCAACAATCATCTGGTAGCCAGACTGAGCATTCTTTGACATTGTCTCCACAGAGATGGTCCTTCTACCCCTGCTCTGGGTAGAAGAAACAACCTTGTATTGACTTTAGTGTATTTTCCCTACGGGCCAGAAGAGTTCACTCCAAGGAATCGAGAGGTGTTTCCCAATAACCCAGAGTCACTGAATTGTAAAGATTGAGCTAGGAAGATCACGCTCCGGCCTCCTCTGTCCGGGCCACCATCCTGTACCTGCGAGTGTCTCTTCATATGGAGAAACATGTGTCCTGGAAGACGCAGGCTTCCATCCTCTGCTTTCCTCTGATGAGCCCCCACGTTTGGCGGTCTCTGGTTCCCATTTGGAAACCCCCTTCAGTCAATCTGGTTCACACCTGAGTGGAGGGCGCTCGCCTGCCTAGAGAGCCATGACCCGAGTGGCAAAGAGGAAACCACTCGTCAGTTTCAGTTAAATTGCAAATAATTTGCTCCTGCTGTATGGAACTGGAGCGTGATCACAATTTCTTAGAGTCCTTACTTTCATTTCATTCTTCTGTATAAAAGCAAATATTGCATGGAAGAATACTGATGAGAAATTTATCCCATGGGTAAGTTATTCCTTAGATCTCCCAGTTTTAACTGAGTTGGTTTTCATTTGCTCGTTCAGCCAATATTTCTTGAATCCCTACTATGTGCTGGGCTGGTTGACTGAGCGCGTTTTCTCTCCTGCTTCTGGCAGCTGAATCTTCTTCCCTTTTTCCGCATGTAGTTCCCCATTTCTCAAGAAGCATATTGTTAAATCCTGAATTCCCTTCTCTCACTTTTCTAATGCCATAGTAATAATGAACACAGTCAGAGGAGGTCAAGCCGATTTAATGTAGTAAAATATTAACTTGCTAGTCAATTTCAATGCCCGCAGATTTGAAGCCCCTCATATAAAAAGGGTTAAGTGTGACAAGAAAAATGAAAACTCAAGTACATTGTGCCCATCAATGACCTTGGGAGCCTGTCATAAATAGTCTCTTAATTTTTGAAAGGCTAGAATAAATGGTTGGAGGTAGACATTAAAAGAAAAAAATCATATGCAGTTGTAACAATGGGGCCTGTTTGCAGTAATGAACCAACCTGACGTCCATCAGCCGCGCATTGGTTCAGTGTTAACAATGGTGACATTGTGTGCCCATGGCACGCAGAAGGTTGTGATGTGAAAATTATCCTTCATGCGGCTCCTTCCACCCTGGTTCCAAATTGAACCCTTAGAGAAATACTTGGTTAGGCCTGTGCTTTCAAAATAAAGCAAATGCACTTTAAAAACATTAAAATAAGTCAGAGACAATGGCTTTTCCAGAACCGTGTGGATTAGGTGGGTTTAGCTATAATTTTAGACAAAACAAGGTTAGCTTCAGGAAAGGCTCCGCCAGTAGTTTTGAAAGTCAAAGAAAACAGGCCAGAAGGTTGGAATTCCATGCTGACCTCCCGGGGACGGGAGGAAGGAATGACCTCAGACAGGACCCGCTCAGAACTGTAATAAATGACTTATTAAGACCAAGGGAAATCAACAGGTACAGACTGGACCTGGCGTGTTGCAAGGAGTTTCACGCTTTCGACTGAAATTGCCTAATATCAGTAGACAAAGATGAGTCTGCCCCAGGCTTTCTGGTGGAAGGTCAAAGCAAGCCTTAGACTGAGCAGCTCCGGAAGAACATCTCTCTGAAGGAAAACAAAACCAACCTGTCTGATAGGGAAGCAAAAGGGGGTCATTCTGCTCATAACGTGGAGACTGACTACACGTTACAGCGAGTTCAGTTCTGGGGTCTGCTTTTCTCCAACAGCCACAGAAAACCCGTGCTCCTTAGCCACGTGTTCACACCTGGCCTCACATGGCCGGTTGTTTCTTCCAGCCCACGTGTCACTGACGGCAAGGCTCCCTCCTGCCTCTTCCCTTTTCTTTCTGAACCTTCTGTCTTTCCTCGGCCGCCAGCACCCACCACGTTCGTGAAGACCGTGAGTCCTTGGCTCTTATTAAATCTGAAAAGCCCTGTCCTCTCTTTATGAGCCGGACCCTCCTGCTTTCCTCTGGCTGTTGTAACTAACGGCCACAGACACGGCAGCTCCAGACAACAACAATTTGTTCTACGGTTCTGGGAGTCAGGGGTCCAAGTAGGGTCTCAAGGGGCTAAAATCAAGGTGTCACCAGGCCTGGTTGCTTCTGGAGGCTGCAGGGGAGAATCTCTCTCTTTGCTGCTGTTCTGGTCTGAATGTTTGTTATTCCCTCCAGATTCATAGTTGAAATCCCAAAACCCAGTGTGATGGTGTTAGGAAGTAGGGCCTTTGGGAGGTGACTAATCATGAGTGTGGATCCCTGTGATGGGATCCGTGCCCTTAGTAAGGGGATCCCCGAGCTCCCTTGCCTTCTCTGCCATAGCGGGGGACACAGGGAGATGTCTACCCTCTGCAACCCACAAGAGGACGCTGCCCAGACCCCACCATTCAGACACCTGCTCACTGATGGCTGGCCTCTGAACTGTGAGGAAATGAACATTTGTAGTGCGGGTTCTCCGGTCTGTGGAGCTCTGTTGCAGCCGTCCTGATGAAAGCTCTGGCCTTTCTCAGCTTCCAGAAGTCACCCACGTTGTTTGGCTAGGTCCCCCTTCCTCACATGACCTGACCTCTGCTCCCCTCTGTCCTGCCTCTCTGTGCTTCCCTTGGATCCACCCCCGTAATCCAAGATAACCTCCCCCTCACAAATTTAACCCCATCTGCAAGTTCCTTCACCCAGTAAGTTGACATAATCACTGGGCCTGGGGATTAGGGTGTGGACGTCTTCCAGGGCTCCCTGAATTCTCCACCACAAAGCGTGTCCTGTCCCCTCCAGCTGCTGTGACCTAATGTCTGCCTGAGAAGTTCCCAGCCCCCACAGTGAGTGCTGGCTGGTCTCTGCTGCTCACCGCGGTGGGACTGGCCCCTTAACCAGGCTCCCAGGCCTTCGCTGGTTTTAGGCTGGGTCTCTGGAGGGAGAGGGAGGGAGAAGCCAGGGCATTTCCCATCTCTGTCTGGGTGGCTGAAGCTCCTGACATCAGCTGCATGCCCTCCAGGGTTTCCCTCCTGCTGGGGGCCCCATTCCTGCCTTTGTCCCCTGCCCTTGCCCCTCCTGCCCCAGGGGATGAGGGGGTGGGGGGGGGCTCTGTTGTGATGCTGATCTCTGCATGCCTCAGTCCCCCAGGGCTCTTTTAGTTCTTCCAAACACCTTTGTACTTAATTCCCCAAGTTATAGTCCCTCTATTTCATTTATCTGACAGATTCTGTTTTCCTGGCTAGACCCCAAAGCACGCACTATTTCCATACTGTTGGGGAGGGAGAGATAAAAAGTGGCTTGACCTCTGCTCCCAGAGGTTGACAGTGTGGCCGAGGACAGGTGGGGCAAATGGCATTATGAAATACGGGGTGAGCAAGGCCACAGTCCTACATCTGCGAGATGCTGTGGGGCATAGAGATGGGCCCCTCTGGAGAATCAAAGCTTAATGGACATTGGTTTTCAAGGCGGGGGTGGACTTCGTGACAGTAAAGTGGGTAGGACATTTCAGGAGGAAGGAGGAAATCCGTAGGAGCACAGAGGTGGGACCAGGCAGGGGCACAGGGGAGCGGAGAGGAGTCCAGCGTGGCTGTGGGCCACACCCCCCCCCCCCCCCCCCNAGAAGTGGCAGTGGAAGGTTGCAGGGCTGTCGGTCACTGTCCTGGGGCTGTGGCCGCAAGTCACCCCAGATCCAGTGGCTTAAAACAACAGAAACCTTCCAGAATTTGGCTATCGTGGACATTGCTGCTGTGAGCATTGGGGTGCATGTGGCCCTTTTCTTCACTACTGTGGAAAGAGCCGAGATGCCCTTCAACAGATGGATGGATAAAGAAGATGTGGTCCATATATACAAAGGAATATTACACAGCCATCCGAAAGGATGAATACCCAAATTTGTATCAACATGGACAGGTCTGGAGGAGATTATGCTGAGTGAAATCAGTCAAGCAGAGAAAGTCAATTATCATATGGTTTCACTTACTTGTGGAGCATAAGGAATAAGATGGAGGACTTTAGGAGAAGGAAAGGAAAAGTGAATTGGGGTAAATTGGAGGGGGAGACGAACCATGAGAGACTGTGGACTCTGAGAAACAGAGGGTTATGGAGGGGAGGGGATGGGGGGATGGGTGAGCCTGGTGGTGGGTATTAAGGAGGGCACATATTGCATGGAGCACTGGGTGTGGAGCATAAACAATAAATCTTGGATCACTGCATCAAAAACTAATGATGTATTGTATGGTAACTAATATAACTTAATAAAAAAAATTAAACAAACAAATAACAAAAACCTATTGTCTCACATTTCTGACAGCCAGAGTCCCATATCTGGGTGTTCTGAGAGCTTTTCCAGCTTCTGGTGACTGCCAGCACTGCTCGGTGTCCCCTGGCTTGTGGCTGCCTCTCTTGGGTCTCTGCCTGGGCTGGCACAGGGGCCCCCAGCACGTGTCTCTGCGTTCATGCGCGTATTCCTCACTTCTCATGAGGACACCAGTCACTGCAGTCAAGACCACCCCAGGCTGGCCTCTAACTGCATGACATCTGGAAAGTTGACCTTTGAACCTCACAGGTTTAAAATTCATGGGTCCACTTAGATGCAGAATTTTAAAATTTTTGGATAAATATGGTACAGCACAATAAATTTATTTTCTCTTCCTTATGATTTTCTTAATAACATTGTCTTTTCTCTGGCCTACTGTATTGTAAGAATACAGCATATGATACATATAACAGAGGAAATATGTGCTGGGGGCACCTGGGTGGTTCAGTGGGTTGGGCCTCTGCCTTCGGCTCAGGTCTTGGTCTCAGGGTCCTGGGATCGAGCCCTGTATCGGGCTCTCTGCTCAGCAGGAAGCCTGCTTCCTCCTCTCTCTGTGCCTGCCTCTCTGCCTACTTGTAATCTCTCTGTCAAACAAATAAATAAAATCTTAAAAAAAAAGAAAATCTGTGCTAATTTACTTTTTTATATTATCTGTAAGGTCAACAGTAGGCTATTAGCAGAGATGTTTTGGGGGCAAAGTTAGGCATGGAATTTTGGCTGCACAAGGGGTCTGGGGGTTGTTCAAGGGGCAAGCGCATTTCTAAATAATATCACACCCAGAGGCACTGGGGGTCAGGGCTTCACCGTGTCTTTTCTGGGGACACAATTCAGTCCACACCAGGCTGGTTTGGGGAGAGCCCCCAGTGCCTTGCTGAGGCATGCATATTCGGTGTCAGGCTCTGGTTTTACTGGGGCAGGAACACAAGGGAACTCTTGTCACCTGGCTCATTTCCATGAACCTTCCAACCAACCCAGTCTTTCCTTTATTAGTCAAAACAAAACAAAACAGCAACCTGCCCCCCACCCCACGTGTCCACGTGTCTTTTCCTCTTAGGAGACAAGTCGTGTGCACTTACTGTCTCCCCGCCCACCCTCTCCCTTCCCCTCCCATCTACTCCTTTTCCTGCTGGTTCTGCTTCCCGCCATTTTCACATGCTCTCCACGTCCCACTGTCTCTCTGTCTGCCTGCTGATGGCCCTCCACTCTGCTAAATTGTGCTACTTACTTGTCCTGCCCCCACCTGCAACTCAACTTCTCCAAAACAGAATCCCCAACCTGCCCGGCTTGGCATTGAAATGAACCTGCTAAGCCCCCCAGCTTTCCAGCCAGCTTTTGCTCCACCATCTCCTAAATGATTCCTGCTCCTCTGTCTCAAAGCCCTGACCTCCCCAGAGCAGCCACAGTGATTTTTCCTGAACGCGAATCTGCCATGTGCCCAGCTGCCCACAGGACAGGATGGTCGGCTGGTCCCGTGGAGCAGGCTGCAGGGACTGGGCTCCGGCCAATTCCATTTCCCATGCAGGCGATGACCTCGTGCTTCCACTCAGACACTCCACTAATCACCTCCCATCCCCTGAATATGCTGCTTCTCACAAAGCTTTTGTCCAAAAGAAGAACTTTCTTTCCTCTTCACCTAGCCAATGCCTCCTCATTTCATTTCATTCTAATGAGGCAACAGGCAGGGAGAGCAAGTGAAAAATAGAAGATTGCAATTATCTTCCTGTGACTCCCTGCTCCCTCCCATTCTCTTCCCTTAGGACAAAACCCAGGGGGCTCCTCTGCTAACATCGCAGGACCAAGCCTACACGAATGCCGAGCCAGCCAGCAGCCTGCCTCCCCTGTGCACACCAAGAGACAGTTTGCTCAATGATGGGGGCACTTCAAATACTTGTCGGATCCCAAATGGAGGGGGTAGAGTTGGCGGTTCAAGTAGCTCTCTGATTTCCAATCCAAGAAGATGGAACTTACATCAAGGACAGAAAACACATGGTCCTTCCCTCCAGAGCCCCAGGCGATGGTGCATGGACCTGATCGTCTGTGGAGGGTGTGGCTAACAGAATCCGTTGCTGGAAGCACACCCCAGGGAAATTCAGCAGCTTGTATTTGGGGAGAGATCAGTAATAGCCATGCTGGAAGGGGCCTTGGCCATCACCGGCGCAGCCATGCTGCCCCCTACAGGGAAGGGCCGGTGGGTGCAGGGGCGGGTGACTCAGTCAAGGTGACTCAGCTCACCAAGGGATCGGGTGTCACTTTCCCAGGCACTTGTTCTTGCTGACACTCCCCAGCCCCATCACAGTATAGAGAAGAAGAGTCAACAGAGATCTAGAGTCTAATCCTGAAGGGCTGCTCGTCAGCTCTGGGATCCTGGGGAAGCTACCTGTGTAAGCACAGTTATCCCAAGGGGCTAGAGAGATCTTTCCTGCCAACCTCAGCGGCTGTTCAGTCCGTCCTTACTTGTCAATTCTAACATT
Organism: Ailurus styani; assembly: GCA_002007465.1. Classification (NCBI taxonomy): domain Eukaryota; kingdom Metazoa; phylum Chordata; class Mammalia; order Carnivora; family Ailuridae; genus Ailurus; species Ailurus styani. The sequence continues at coordinate 1,618,397 of LNAC01000385.1, forward strand.
TCTTCGTTCTCTTGAGCCTGGGGTATGGCATTGTGTGTCGTAGTCCCAGCCAAATCAAACGTGGTCCCCACAGGAGCCTCCAGACCCTCTCCGCAGCTCACAGAACCTCAGCTTGCACCTGACACATAGGAAGCATCATGGCTGAGGCCTGCTTTCAGAGATGCTCTTGGCAGAGGGAGGCCAGGCTGGGCCTCCGCCATCAGGCCCTGGTCCGCGTGCTCCCCAGGGGCTTCTAGCTATGGCTACAGTGATGCAGGCATCAGGCTGCTTGGGCTGCCGTGACGAAATACTGTGGCCCGCAGGCTTCAACAGCAGACATTTATTTCGTCCGAGTGCCAGAGGATAGAAGTCCAGGACCAAGGCGCTGGCTGATTCTGTTTCTGGTGAGGCCTCTCTTCTTGGCTTGCACGTGGCCGCCTTCCCTCTCCATCCTCACGTGACCTCTCCTCAGGGCGTGTCACCCGGACGGAGAGCCAGCCAGCTCCCTGGTGTCTTCCCTCATCAGGACACTCATCCTATGGAATCAGGGCCCACCCTGGGACCTCATTCAACCTTAGTCACTTCCTTTGAGGCCCCATCTCCAAGTGCGTCCGTCCTGGGGACTAGGGCTTCAGCATGCACACCCGCAGGGGGGGGGGCGGGTGCCGTCCATAGACCCGGGGCGGGAGCAGCTGTCCTGCTCGATGCTGCTCATGCTCCTCTTCTCCCCAAGCAGCTTGTTCGGTGACACACACACCTGCTCCTTCAGGGTTCCCAGACAAACACTCCGCTCCCATGGGCTTTAGTCTTCATCTGCTCAGAGGATCAGGACAGCAATCTCAAGATGTTGGTTCCTTTCTCCAGAATGGACATTACTGTCCTTCCACTTGCTGCATTGACATGGTGGGGCCGGGACGGCTTTGCTGGCCACCTCCTGGGATCCTCCTCGTCTTCCTCTGCAGGCAGTTGGGCGCATCATGTCCTGAAGAAAGACCACATTTCTCAGTCTCCCTTGCAGAGTGAAGGTGTTGAGCCACCCGAACCCCCCGCCCCCTGCCATCGATCCTGGCTGAAAAGCCAGCAATGAAATGTATCTGGCAAAACAAAAGTGACCTGGGAGAGACTGGGATGCAAGGAAAGGGTGTTGGGCACAGAGAGTGCAAAAACGCACGCCTACACCGAAGTCACACTGAGCTGCAACCATTTTTTTTTTCAAATGTTGATTAATGTGGAATTCAAACTCGGCAAGAAGTGGAAGAGAAAATCACCTTCATTGTATGAGGGGGTGGGGTAGACCGACTGAAATAGGAAAGACTAATCCTTATACTCGGTTAGAATTGTAATAAAGTTTAGTTGTTAACAACTTTATTTTATTTATTTAAGTGAGAGACACAAAGGGAGGGAGAGAAGGAAGGAGGGCACGTGAGTGGGAGGAGGGGCAGAGGAAGGGAGAGACAATCTTCAAGCAGACTCCATGTGAGCACAGAGACTGACACGGCACTCGGTCTCACACCCTGAGATCATGACCTGAGCCAAAATCAAGAGTCAGACACTCAACCGACTGAGCCACCCAGGCGTCCCTGGGTGTTAACTATTCTAGAGCAGTGACCAAAGAACAGAAAATAATTTTTGACTTCCTAACTGAAGGGGATATGCTGGCAAAGAAAACTTAAAGAAATCAGTACAACAAAGGGCAGGAAAGGAAAAAAAAAATAAGCAAAGGAGAAAATCAGGATAAACAGAGCGTAGGATGGTAGAAATAAATAAAATTATGTCACAGTAAATATTAGCATGAATGTCAGGAAATTGCCTTTTTTTCAGTAAGAATATTTAAATATTAGTGACTGCATATGGCTTAACTTATTATAAAGCAGGATCATGTTTCCTCACTAAAGACAACAAATGAGGGAATGGATTTTTAAAAATTCAACTTGATGATGCTGACAAAGGAGTGCCTGAACAGAACACAGATAAAAGACCAGAAGCCCAGCTTGGGAGCAGATACTCAGTCAGTACTGACCAAAACGAAGCTGATGCAGTTGCCATCGTGTCACTGAAATACACTTTTTAAAAAATTTGTTTATTTATTTGACAGAGAGATAGAGAGTGAGCACAAGTAGGCAGAGTGGCAGGCAGAGGGAGAGTGAGAAACAGGCTCTCTGCTGGGCTGGGAGCCCAGGACTCCCAGGAATCCTGGGCTCGATCCCAGGACTCTGAGATCGTGACCTGAGTCGAAGGCAGCCGCTTAACCAACTGAGCCACCCAGGGGCCTCTAAAATAGACTTTAAAGGTAGAAAGCATCATTAGGGATGATGAGAGATGCAGTGACGATAAACCCAGCATTTCCCTGAGAACATGGCCCAGCCACAAGCCTGTACGTATCTGGAAGACACATGGCTTACCGTACCTGCAAGGGGCAGCCCAAGTCCCTGACTCTTTGCTCTGTCTGGCGCAGAAAACCATAAGAGGATGCAGACCTATGCACAATCTCAGTGAGAAAATTTAACACAACTCTACCAGAAATTGATAGAACAGAAGAATAGATTGTAATGTTATAAGAGAAATGAAAAACACCATTTGGCACAATTGACTGGGAAAAAAAAGTATATCCCTACGCTGAAAAAAATGGAGGATATACATTCTATTCAAGTTCATAGAGAACGTTTACAGTGCCCCTGAATCAAGTCACAGAGAAAACTCTTCGGCAAATACAAAATAATTAGTACTATTCAGATTACAATGGAATGGAATCAAAGGTGAAATTAAAAAGAAAAAAAACTACCGGGCAGAGAATCGCCTCGACGCATCCAGAGCTCTGAAATACAGTGCTGGGCAGGCTACCCCAGGGACGATGCAGCAGAAAGGAACACAGGCCATACCCCAGGGACGATGCAGCAGAAAGGAACACAGGCCATATTAAGATGCCTGAATGATGGAGCTTACTAAATTCAACCTAAATCACACAGAGGGAAGCCAGGGGGGAGAGGAAGAATAAGTTAACACACTTCGGAGCTGGTGACCTCCCTGAATCCCAGGTACATGCTGCTTACTGGGTCTGCTTCTCCCCCTGCCCCATCTACCTTCCCCCTGAGGATGTGGTTATGAGGACTGGAGCCAAGGTTTGAACAAGGGGCTCCACAGATGGAAGGTTCCCTGGGTCACTGGCACCTGATACCTGCTTTGTGGGAGAGACGCAGGGGCAAGAAACCCTGACTTGGCCACCGCTTGCTAGGCAGCCTGCTGATTAGCCGTGGTTTTCATCTGAGGTTCTTGGGCAGAGTAGTGGAGAGACCATAATGGGTGTCACTGTTGGCTGGTTGAATCTGGGGGACACACAGTCACCCTCCCAGAGGTGGCACAATTATGACCTGTTCTCCAGGGCTTCCCTGCTTTATGTCACTATCTACTTTATTACATCATATTTTAAGGATTTATTCTATCTAACTTTGATATGTCATACAGGTTTGCTAACTTACTTTCTATATGTAACACACATCAGTTTTACTGTGTTTCACGAGCTATTTAAATATTCATTATCTATATTTAACCCGTTCTATGATTTTGCTAAATCTCATAAACTAATAGCTTACTTAAGATCTATGCTTAACTCTTTTTGTGAGTTTCATAGGAAAATTCACATGGTCTCTGGACTGCCTAAATTATCCCTTTCTTCAAAGCACTCAAAGGTTTTAGTATGGGTACAGACTCAAGGGACTCCATTACTGCTCATAGAAATACACACACACACACACACACACACACACACACACACATTCTGATTGTTTTCTTTATAGAAGAATTGGATAATCTCAGCTAACACAGCAAACACACATTATACTTTTCCTAAATAATATTTTTGCTAATGGAAAAATCTCGGTGGAAATTATGAAGTAGTTAGAATAACAGTGGAACTCTGCTTACTATGACTGGCAGAATGCAACTAAAGTAGTATGTAGGTGAGCATTCATAGCCTTAAATTCTTTTATGGAAAATAAGACTAATACACGTGAATTAAGTATTCAATTAAAGAAGCTAGACAAAGAAAAACAGAAAAATAAAGAGGTAAAATGGAGAACACTTTGATGAATAAGAAAGCCTAGGTGATTTTAGTTAACCCAAATCTACACTGCCCTAGTGGGTACTGAATTAAACAAATGCAATCTCAGGCTTAATATAAATAAAATGGTTTATGTCAAAGGCAGTGGTTGCCACATACTATTCTGCATTGCTCAGTTCATCTCCAGGACATTAAGTTAATATATTGGCTTGTGAAGAATGGTGAATTGTTTGGGAATAACTATGGAAGCTGGGAATGTTTAACCTGGACAAAAGATCTATGGGAGAATCTGTGGGAGGATGGATTAGACCCAACTTGTTCAGTAGTTTAGGAATAATTTAATTGTTCAGAACTACAGAAAGTCAAATGTCAGGTTGTTGTAAGTAAAGACACCCCTCTAACAGGTACGAGTGTTTGAAGTGGCGTAGGTTGCTGTATAGAGCTGCTCATCTTGGTTCTTTTCTGAAGAAGTTCAAGGGGGTTGGACTCCCTTTGAAGAATGGAGAGAAGCAGAGTGTGTGTGGGGGGTCTCCCATGTGTGGGGGAGATGGGGTCATTCTCTATCCAAAGAGTTTATTAGTCTAGAATAATAATTGCATGCTGGTGTGGAGGAAACCCTGGTATTTAAACGCTGCTTTCTTCCAATAAAACTCTTGCTAATTATAAAAGTTATACAACTCTCCTATCATAACGTGTCCCTGGGACATGGGTCACCTTGGATTGGGTGACTTTCTTAAGCACCCATCATGATCGTAAACGATCTTGTTTCTTAATTGCTTATCCACGTACTGTCCTTAGTCTCCTCATTGAAGATAGGGACCCCTCTATCCCAGACTTTGGAATTCTTGGCACCTGGAAATGGGTTGGGACATGATAGGTATTTGGTAAATATTTGTTTAAAGAATGAGTCTAGGGTTATTAACTCTCTAAATTATCAGTGGATCTGCTTTAAGGGATTCACAAACTCACAAACTTTCCAAATTTGTGTCTGAATTGGGTTTATGGGGAAAAAGGTCCATAGATTTTACAAGATGCTCAAATGGGCCTCAAATTCAAGCCAGGTTGAGAATTATGAGTTTAGTGAGGCCAAGAAGAGATAAAGAGGGGTTTCTTTGTTTTCTAAAGAATTGTGGAAAATTTAGATTTCCCTGAGTTTTGGCTGAATGTTAATGTGCCTACATTATTGGAAAATTGTATGAATTTTCTAGAAGTTGATAATCTTTATAGGGTGTAAATATGATAACTCAGGCTTAACCACAATACTTGATTAGATAAATTCCTTCTCCTGCCATATCAGATTTGTTGTAGGTTCTTTTCAGTTTTCAGGAATATTTGTATAATATATTTGTTTAATATCTTAATAACATAAAAAATTTAAAAGATGTCTGCAGAACCTGAATTTTCTTTTTCTTTAAAATACTCAGAGATTTTAGACTGAATTTACTCGTGGGACGGAATTGCTGCTCAGAGGGGCGCCTGGGTGGCTCTGTCAGTTAAGCCACTGCCTTCAGCTCAAGTCATGATGCCAGGGTCCCAGAATGGAGCCCCGCATCGGGCTCCCAGCTGAGCTGGAAGCCTGCATCTCCCTCTCCCTCTGCTTGCTGCTCTGTCTACTTATGCTCTCTCTGTATCTCTCTGTCAAATAAATAAATAAAATCTTAAAAAAAAAATAATTGCTGCTCAGAGAAACACACACACACACACACACACACAGAAAACACACAAACATACACAGAGTCAGCATACAAAAAGGGGAAAGAAAGTGATTTTGGGGAATTTAGAAGGCTGATCTGCATCATTTTTATTCCTGAATAGATAATTTATCATTATGTGATTATGGGGATGATTACAGCAAGTCCCATTCTGTTAACAGTGAAGTACACACTTACAATGAATCCTGCTGACAGCTGTGGTTGGCATACAAAATAAATTATTTTATTATATTTATACCTTATTATTATTATCAATATTGGTACTCTATTATTTTTATCATTATTATATAATAATGCTGATAAGCTAGCATAAAATCTTATGGGCTTTTTCCCTGTCCTGACCTTAAATGAGTCACTATGTCTGAAGATCACTCATTCTCTCCTCCTTCACACCCATTATTTACATTACTATAAAGTCATGGATAATTACAATTCAACTCAAGAATATTGGATTGGTCCTAAAGTGATCAACATTTTCCTTCCTGGCACCTGTTTTCTTCTTAGAAATCTTGTGGGCTCTTTGACACACAACAAAATCAATTAAGCACACCTCACCCTTCTTCCTAAATATAAGTCCTTGCCTAAACTTGAACTGCAAATACAAAAACCCCACCTGAGATGCTTCTGCATGGTCTCATGTGCAGGAAAGAGGGAGTGCTCCCCTACCTGTCCACACAGATGAGTGTGGGAACCTCTTTACTGTGCAACATGGCATTCATCCAAGAGGGGTAAGAATTTTAAAAATGTGAAAATATAATCTCATAGTGCTCTTTCCATTTTGTCCCTTGATCAGAGCTAGGACATTAGTAAGAGTGACTTTTTTTAAAATTTTTTTATTCAGAGGGCGGGGGTGAAGTGGGGAGTGGGGTAAAAATCCTAGTTTCTGCTTCTAGTTTGGAGAGATGTTTTCCCGCTGGTTGGAAGAACAAACCCTGTTTAAATCAAGAACTCAGCCTATGAATTGGAGGGAGATTGCTTTTTCATAGACCCCGCCCCCCCAAGCATATGTGAATCTCTTTATATGTGGAGCATCTGAGATTTTCAAAAATTAAAAGGAAGCTCAGAGCCAGACACTTCCTTGAGGAGCCCAAAGAGATTCAGGCTGCAGGTTCTGCGTAACCCCTGGCATTCAGTCTCATTTCCAATACATTCGTTTAACTCTGGCTTTTTAGATTTATTTGGTGGTGAGGACTGGCAAGGCAAATGCAAGAGGAGCACACAAATAAACGTGCGAGTGAAAAGGGCTTGGCAGGTCTCGGATACTCCCACCCGAGGACCATGTTTCTTGCAGTTATTTCTACAAACAACCAGCAGACTTGCCAGGCAAGCATCCAGCTCCATCACTTGCTCTGGTTGGCCCCTCTGCAGCTGCCGCCAGCCCCTGATGCTGTGCCTCCCTCAGTAAGATCCAGATGGCATTCTCTGACCTCACACGGGGATGAGTTCATCAGTGGCTGCTACCTCTCCTCCCTGGTCTTGGGGCTGGGTGGGCTCTTTCTCTTGTTGCCTTCCTTTTTTCTACAGGGCTCGACTCTTGTTGGCCCCTAACGCTTCTAATGAACGAAGTTTGTGAGTTCATGGTTTCCTGGGGCAAGGCGAAAGTCCTCTCCCACTTACCAACATCACATCTGAAGGGGAGACTTCTTTCTCCAGTTCCAGTTCACACAATGGACTTGACGTTTATGGCTGGTCTGTCTGCCTCCTCCTTTCAAAGCCTCCTCATGTGAAAAGGCAGCAAACGGTGGTCACCCAGACACTGAGCTACAGGATGGTGTGTGCATAAAACTGCACCAATGCACCGCAGCAAAATGGCACCTCCGGTGGACAGGGCCATCCTGTAGTGTTGAACCTGTGGTTGATGAGCAGTTATACCCTGAATCCCTTCTTATCCCTAGAATTAGGCCTCAGATTCTATGTCATCTTATGCCACTTAATTACAGAAAGATTCAGGTAGGGTGCAAGCATGCTCCAAAGCTATCACTGTGCATGTCAATTATACTTCCCCCAGGAAATCTGCCATGCAGGCTCCAGGGGCAAGGGTTGCTGCCCCTCTTACACCAGGCTTCCTTCAGAATTCACCAGCTGGGAATGTCAGGCAAGGACAGCCACAGACCCTCCACCTTGGCTCCTGCTGCTGTTTACATCTTTACTTCTCAATGAACACACACTTACATCTCCTTTCTCATACCAAAACAAGGCAGCTGGTCAACCTGACACTGAAGGTAGGTTAAGGCAAAGAGGGAAAATAATGAACATGGGAAACATTCTTCAGAGCCCCAAAGCAAGAAACATATTTTCTGTTTGCATTTCTAGAGACATTCAAAACAATTTGTGAACGTTAAAAATCGTGCACCCGTTTGGAATAATTGAAATTGAAATGCGGAAGGCGTTATGTTGGACTAATCCATTTACAGTGGTGTGAATTGCTTCTCGTAGCCAACTGCCAGACGGGCTGCTTTATTTAATAACTTGAATGCTAAGGTTCCCTTGGGCAAGGAGACAGTTTTGCCACCAACTGTGGAGTTCTTCCCCTTTCTCCTTTGTCCTGAGGTGGCCTGGCTGTGGTCCAGGCTCTCCCGAGATCTCCGCCAGCAGGAGCGGTACCCGCTCAGACTCTTCCCAGCGAGGCCATGCTTCATCCTGCACCTGCCGAGTCTTGAGGAGACAAAAAGGGGATAAAGAACACGTCCTGTTTTGTGATGGCTCCATTCTCATAATTTATGGGAATAAAATATGCGTGGCTGTATACCTGAAGAGAAGGAACAGGAATTGTTAGCAATTTGTCCACAAATAGAATCATCAGAGAAAGCTTCTGAACCAAGAGCCCCCGGGGGAACTGATGTCAGGAAGACAGCTGAAGCCGAGTGGCACCAGGCTCTGGAAACAGCTTCTCCTAAGAATCAGAGCACTCAGGGGCCCAGCAAGGATGGCCCTCCTGTCTTCTTCTCCCAGATGCTAAGCTCCTTCTGCTGATCAGATTTGACAGAGAGTCCATTTGTTTGCGTTGTCCTGAAGGGTTGAGACTCCAGAGAGGTCGGGGAGGGGGTGCAGGTCTGGGGACAGCAGTTCTCGAGGTGTGGGCTATGGACCTCTGGGAATAGCGGAACCCAAAATACTTTCACAGTACGGTATCACATCATCAAAATGCTTTCTTAATGCAGTACAAAGATGCTATTTGTCTTTCTTCACTGAGTTGACTTTAATGATGCAGAAGCATTAATAGGTATATTAACGTCTCCAGAGAAACAGAACCAATAGGGTGTGTGTGTGTGTGTGTGTGTGTGTGTGTGTGTGTGTGAGAGAGAGAGAGAGAGAGAGAGAGAGAGAGAGAGGGAGGGAGAGAAACAGTGTTGTTTGGTGGGATAACACAAATATATGTAATGTAGATTAGATAGATGCATATAGATAATACACATGAGAGACAGAGAGAGAGAGAGAGGGAGATTTTAAGGAATTGGCTCACATGATTGTGGGAACTAACATGTTCAAAATCTGTAGGGCAGGTCAGCAGGCTGGAGACCCAGAGAAGAGTGATTGTTACAGCTTGTGTCCGAATGCTGTCTGGAGGCAGAATTCCCTCTTCCTCAGGGGATCTCAGTCTTTTCCTGTAAGCCTCAACTGATTGGATAAGGCTCACCCACATGATAGAGTGTAAAGTGCTTTACTCAGTGTTCACCGATTTAATGTTAATCTCATTTAAATAACCTCTAGGGGAGCCTGGGTGGCTTAGTCACTTAAGCCTCTGCCTTCGGTTCAGGTCATGGTCTCAGAGTCCTGGGATCAAGCCCTGTGTTGGGCTCCCTGTTCAGCAGGTAATCTACTTCTCCCTCTCCCTCTATGCTCTCTCTCTCTCTCTCTCTCAAATAAATAAAATCTTAAAAAAAACCTCTATACTGGTCTTTGATGGGGCAATAGGGAAACATAGTCTAGCCAAGTTGACATATAAAATTAACCATCATGGTGGGTAAAACTACTGGTGCCTTAGCATGAGTCAAGGTCATGATGTTAAACTGGCTAGGAGTCCTTGGCTCCTTCCTTACTGTGCACTCCCAGGAAAAAAAAGAAAAGAAAAGGAAAGAAAGAAAAGGAAAGGAAAGGAAAGGAAAGGAAAGGAAAGGAAAGGAAAAGAAAAGAAAAGAAAAGAAAAGAAAAAAGAAAAGAAAAAGCAAGCCAGTTTCATTTAAGAATACTAACAATACTTAACAAACTAACAATACTTAATTTCACTAAATCCCAACACTGGAGTTCGCATCTCCTACTATTCTGTGGGGCAGGCTGGGAAGAGCGTACCGAAGTGCCCCTGCTACATGCCCAAGGATGACGCTTGTTGCCAGAACAGCACTTGTGTGACCGAGCTTCGAGCTGGGACAGCACGTTTGGCTTTTCCCCAGATGCCATTTCCACTGAAAGAACACCTGTCAGGCACACTGCACTTTCAGACGTGGGTGTTCAGCAGACACTGTCATAAAAATGGACATATCGAGCCTTGTCATTCCAAAGAACCACTGACAGTATTTGTTGTTAATTATAAAATTCATTTTTTTGAGTAAAAAGTGAGAATGAAAAAAACGAGCTTAACACTTTCCCAATATGTAAAGACTTTCCTCATGTTATACTAGCAGTTGTGAGTTTTTGATGTCTAATGCATATTGTGGTGAAGCAGTATTTTCAGTGACTCGCGCACGACGTTGCGAGAGCGTGAGGAAGGCCCGTGGATTTTGGTGTAACTGAGCACCGCCAGGCCACTGCTTCTGATCTCAGCCCCGCAGGGAAGGGATGGCATCATTCCTGGGACAGGACTGTGGAGTGAAGAGTCCCTCGCAGGAGAAGACAAGCCAGGTCCTAGGATGCACCACTCAGGACTGTCACAAGAAACATAACAGGAAGGAGACCTGGTTCGGGGTAGGGAGAATATTCTCGGAGATGATGTTCGGTTGTCCTTTTACCAAGTCCCAGGAAAGGCTAGAGATCATCTGAGTCTCCAGGAGCTGTGGAAATGACGTGTCACACAGCCACGGCTCCTGTGTGTTGTCTCTGCCTCTCCCTGTGCACAGAGTCATCTTCCTGCTGGTCTTCCTTCCCTGCTGGCTTTCTTCACACTGTGCCCACATGGCTGCTGACAGCCCATCACTCACCATGCTAGAAAATGCTTCCATAGCTCCGGTTTGAAAAATTCCAGGGAAAAATTTGATTTGCCCTGTTCAGGTCTGATGGCAACCCCTGGACGGATCACTTAAGGACAAAGGTGCAGGGGATAACATCGCGGGGTAAAGACATGGTCCCCGGGGCACAGCTGTGACTCAGCATCCTTTCCAGAGAAGGGAGACTCACAGAGGACAGGGCAGTGCCTACTTGCTATGGGCTAAGAATGGTGTCGAGGGTCTTTGAGCCCCAGGGAGGCTCATGTTACTTCCTGTGATGATCCCTTTGTGTTCTCTTGTTACTGGGTTTCAGTTTGTAGTCAACTGAGCTCTATGGAATCAAGCAGAAGACTCTATGTCCACGTGAAGTGGAGGGGATGGTGGGGTCCCCTTGAGTCCCTTGAGAGTCAGTGCAGGGGTCGCAGTGGCTATTAGAGAGAGACCCACTGAAAGGTCAAGGACAAGGGTCCATGGTTCAGTTATCCTCCATTCTGCCCCCACCCAGGGCATCTCTCTGCATAGCCAATCTTTCATTTTGTTATGGAATAATGAGGGAGGAGGGGGTTCCTTTACTCGGGCATGGGTGGGCACGGTTGGAAGACCCTTCACAGTCTGCCTTTGTAGAGCTTGGAGGCCAGCCGATGGTGAGTGATGGGTAGGGAAGAAATGTGTGTCTGAGCGGGCCCCGCTTCCTGCATGGACTCACTTGCTGGCTGGTTGGTGGCTCCTTTGCGTGAAAAATGGAGGAAGAGACGTGTTTGAGGGGAAAATTGTAAGTTCGATGTAGGGCATGTCTTGTCTCTGGGGTGTGTGATAGCCATGTGGAGAAGTCCTATGTTCAGCCGGAAATTTGAGGGGAGGCTCCCAAGAAAGGTCTTCCTGGAGATCAGGTGGAGACAGCGACACGTGCTGGAAGCTGAAGCCACTGGGCTTGAGACAGTGCTTCCCGGGGTGGCCAGTGGTGCTTGTCAACCCGACACTGGCAGGAAGGCAGGAAGAGTCCAGAATCCTTTCCATCCTTGTCACGGAGCCCCATCATCAGTATAAAGTACCTGCATTTTATGTCCCTCCTACCTCTTTCTAGCCACACGTACCCGGCAGTCTCTTGGATTTCTTGCTTTGGCTCCTACAACAACTCACTTTGCCTTATCGGCAGCCCTGCTCCTGGCAGTGCACCTTCTTGGCCAGGCCAGGTGAAGAAATCAACATACGCCAAGCCACATCTGCGGCACTTCCCCCATGCCTCGGACCCAAGGCCCCTTTCCTGGACAGCCTCATCCTTTTCTATTCTTTTCATCAACACCTCTCTGCTGACCATGCTGGAATCTCTAGTCCCAGCCCAGCCTGCCCTTCAGGTCCTTCAGACCGACGACACCCCTTCCTTGGGCTGGACACACCTGAATCCAGCTCAGGGCCTTCCCGCTTGTTTCCTCTGCTAGGACCGTTCCTGTCTGTGCCCAGCTCAGTCTCTCACTTCCCTCCCCACGCATCCTCATCTCTGGGACCTTCCCTGGGCGGTCTGTGGAAGGGACACCTAGCTATCTGTTCTTTCCTCCCTTCACAGAGTCATTGCCTGTCATCAGGCTTCCCACGTGCTTTTCCTTATTCATTCTCTTCCTCCTCCACTAGAGGGTGAGCCCAGTGAGCACAGGCACTTGCCTGTTTTATTCGCAGCCATCTCTGCTTTACTTTGAACAGTGTCTGGCACAGAGCAGGGGCTCAGGAAATGCTGGTTCAATCAGTGAATTTGCTTGCATGGTCTCCTCTTTCCTTTCCATGCACAAGCAAGGGTCCTTTGAACATGCTTTTTAAAGTGAAGGAAGGAAAAGAACTCTCTCATGCATAGATGGACACCTTCCCTCTTTCTCTCCCAACCCCGCACAGCCCCACTTGACTGATTCCTGTCTCTTTGCAGGGAGGTGGACAGGGGGTCAGCATATTTGTTTTACTTCAGGGTGACACGGACTTGGGTTTATTTTCTCAAGTCAGAGACAACCTCTGTTGCTGTGGCAGGAAATTCTCAGGTCGGTGCCTGCAGAGGAAGCAGGGAAGGGAGGGGACAGGAGGCATTTTATAATTTATCAGGATTTTAATTCCAAAGTTTAAATAATCATTTTTGTTTTAATGATGACAGCAACACATGTATATCACAGAAACTTTGAAAAATAATTTAATTTTATTGATTGATTTTATTTGATAAGCACTTACATCATGCTTACCCTGTGCTGGACACTATTTTAAGAGGTTTCTTCCTAACAACCATATAAATAAATACTAGTATTAATCTCCTTTTTTTTTTTTTTTTAAGATGGGGAAATGCAGACCCCGAGAAGTTAAGTCATTTGCCTGAGGTCACACTGCCAATCAGGGGTAGAGGTGGGATTTGAACCTGAATTTTGGCTCAGAGTCTATGCTTTCAAGCACTGCATGACAATGAGATAGCAGGTCATGTACAAACATACCAATGTTGACCTCTGGGCATCTTTTCTCATCTCGGCGGTATTTTGTGTCTTCTCTTTCTCTGTCTCTGGGTGAGTTCTGGCTCATATTGTCGATTCTGTTCTGTTCACAAGTAACTTAATTCATAAGGTATTACAGCATTTACGTTTTTCCGTGTCAGGAAGTGAATTTAGGAGCATGATCTTCGCGGCTTCCGGGCCCTTAATCCCACGGATGTGTCAAGGTCACGGCCAGCTCGCCCCGCGACCCTGGCCCTCCGTGTGAAGCCTCACGGTGCGAACCCAAGCCCTTGGCCACCACAGAAGCTCCGACCTCCGGGCTCTAGTTCCGTGGGGACTGTCAGGAGCCGCGCGGGGCTTTGACGGGCATCCCTGATGGCTTCTGTGTGTTCGCTACTTCTGTGGCGCTGTCACAACCCAGTCTGAGTCGGAACTCCCGCCAGATCCAAGGACGGCCAAGTCAGAGCTGGTCCGCAGGACACGGTGGAGCGGTCACCCCGCGCCGGCCCCCTCCGCGCCTGATCCGCCCCACCGGCGAGGGTAAGGCGCCTCCACCCGGGAAGAGGGAAGTGTTACTTCAGTCCCCGCTGGGTCCCTAACCCTCCGGCGAGCACGCGCAGCATCACCTTGCTTGTAGCGCGGCCTTCAGGAAAGGCACCAGCCGCTCGCGTGCACCTTGCAGGCAGCAGAAGTTCACTCCTTTGGCTGCCATGACCTAGAGCACTGGTGTCCACTGGTGTCCCCAGGGTCTAGAAGAGCACATGGCCTGTGGTCGGGCACTGAGCACACACTTGTTATTTAACAAATACACGAAAATGGTTAAGTTTGCCTCACGCTTCTGCAAAGCGATGCTGCCTGAAGCCTTTTGCCTGGTTCTGGACGATGCTTCTCAACTGCCACCCACCCTGCCTGTGCCGATGGCAGACGTTCGACCCTCCTCTGCTCCTGCACAGAGAGCCTCAGCTGCGCTTCCTCAGGTTTGTCCTGCAGTTTGTGGCTTGCCTTCCTCCCCCGGTGCCCGCGGCTGCCTCCTCCGAGTTGCTTGTGTCTTGTCAGCGGCAGCTTCTAATCTGATGTGAGACGGTCATTTCCAAGTAATGTTCGAATTTTCCTGAAGAGTAGAGTTGACGGAGGGCTTCTTGCATACCCGATGGAAAGGAACAGGCGAAGAAACCTATTAGCGTCGTAAGGGTATTTCCTGTGATGTCAGAGGAGCACTTGGGCCCACAAGGACAAACCTGTGGCCTGTTGCGGGGGGGGGGGGGGGGCGGGGGTGTCACCGCCGAGCCACAGGTGCGGCGAAGACTATTCGTTGGACTCCATTTTCATGGTTATTTGTCAGATGCGCATAAAGGCTTGTTTTAGTTCACACGGAGCCTTGAATGGTGGTATCAGCATTTCTAAAGAAAGAGCTCCTTTGTCGAAACCCGAGGGAGCAGGAGAGGAACAGCAGCCAGAAAGTAAGACGGTCTCAGGCACTGCCTGGGGAGGGGATGGCTTCTGGGAGCCTGAAGCCCATGTGCAGAAAGGGCGGCCTTTCCGTTTTAGGTGACTGGGGATCCCACCTGCCGGGTGCTTGGTCCAGCTTGATGCGGCCCTGCGTCCAGTCCTCCCTGGTCCTTGCGTGGCTCGGGTTCCTCCAGGAAGCTGTGTCTAGAGAAGTCAGAGGAGCAAGAGTCTTACCGGGGGTGCCCGCACGGGATGAACGGGAGAAGGAGGGCGGGACAGGTGGGGTGGGCCTCCCGGATGCAGGGCAGGGCTGTCCACCCCCCTCCCCCCTCCCCCCGCGTGCACACTGGGCAGGAGGACAGGGGGCTGTGTGGGAACGGCCTCACACTGAGAAAGTCTTGACCGGCAGGGTGTCCTAGTGTGGGGACAGCCTTGGAGCAGCCCTGTATTTGGGCAGAAGTGTCCTGGCTTTTGGCCCTGACCAGGGCCCCCCCAGGGAGCATGTCTCCTCGGGGCCAGCACCACAGTTTGGGGTAACTGGGTGCGGCCAGCCAGCCACACTCCTAGCTGCTGGTTTCTCTCAAAGGCCAAGCTGAGTGGGGCGTGCCCGTGGCTGCCCCCATGGCCCCATGTCCACTCGCAAGCATAGGTGCCCTGGGCAGATGGAGCCCAGGGGTGACACTTCCTCCCTCCCCTCTGCCTCCTCCTGAGCTGTCATCAAATGCCAGCCCTCTGGTGGTGCGCAGATCCTGTCCAGCCTCTCCCAGGAGTGCTCTGGACCAGACCAGAGGACCGAGTTGAGAAAGAAGAGGTGGCTAATGGAAAAGTAGAATCACCAGGAAGGTACCAGGGAAGAAAGCCTGTTATCATGCCATTATTTTCAAACACTCAGTTATCAGAGAAAGACCTCAGATCATAACGGAGTGACTGAGGGAGAGCGAGCCCTTGGAAGCAAGCCATAGCAGGGCTGGCGAAGGAAACACGTCGAGGATAGGACAGGAAGCCCCCAGGTGGGTAGAGCTGACATGATTGAAAAGCCACTGCTGGGTGAATCCTTACGTAGGGCTAATAGCTTTTGTTGGTTTTCTTTTCCAAGGGTACTGGTCAATTTTTTACTGCCTTGCACAGAAAGGCAGTTCTTCAATGCTGGCTGGGCTGAGGCATGCGCCGCTACTTTATACTGTGGTTCCTCCTGCAATTGTGCAGTACACAACCTGGAACACTGTGCCCTGCTGCCCTGGGCCATGGGCAGCTGGGGCCTGAGCTGGGGTTAGCAGTCACAGCTATGGGCCACATCTTTAGCTAAGAGGGTGAGGACACATGCTGAGAACCATGGCACCAACTGCATCTTTCCAGAAAAGGGAGGTGGGCCTACACAGGGGAAACTACAGTGCTTACATACCCTGGGCTGTCCTCTGCCCTGGACTCTTAGCTCCTGGGCTTTCACCTGTTTTTGGGTCCTGGATGTTACCATTACGTTCCGCCCTACTGGGCTCTACATTCCCACCTGGACTCTGACCTTGCATCTGGTTCTGCCCTGGTTCATGGACCACATGGATCCTCCCTCACCTGCGGGCATCTTTACACAGCACTTCTCACAGATTTCTCTGTCACTTGCTGCAGGTAAGGAGTCCTGGGAGATATCTGTGTATCTCCATCTATCTCTCTTTCTAAATACATATATATTCAATATATATTCATTTATGTATTTACCTAGAGATGTGTATTTATTCAGCTCAAATTTATTTATTTAAATTTATTGAAGCTCCAATGTTTACTTCTTTTGCATTTGAAACATAGTTTCACCTTAAGAAAGGTTCACTGGTTCCTAGGACTGTTTTGAGCACAACAGTTACCCTGATGCGGCACGGAGCGCTTCTTGCAGTGGCTGTAGGGTTTGAGCCTGGGAGGGTTTTAGAACCAAAATGTGGATTGTGAAGCTTACTTACCAAATGACGGCATATATTTTTCTTGCAAGGTAGAGGTAAGCTGTTTATCACAATGACCAACCTTTGATGTGCGCGTTTCTCACGGTCCCACCACGGGGGTTTCATCATGGCAGGGCTGGGGATGCCCTGGTTAAACACCTCTCCACAGAGGCTCTGTGATCAGGAACAAATGGGATCTGAAATTGTTTCAGGAAGATTTTCATCCCCCAGATGCCGACAGCCTGGTCAGTGAGGAGACACAAGGAATTCTTACTAAGTATAGAGACCAACTAGGTGCCAAATGAGAAGCAGTGACATTAAACTCAGTACAAGAGGGGAGATTCTCTGGCAATGTCACATCTGGCTTGTGGCTGTCCTTACATAGCAGAAATTGCACTAATGATATTTAATTACTGTGACAGTGTTTGAGTGGAGGATTGCGGGCGAGGGCTCCCCATGAGAAAGTGACAAGGAGCCACGTGAAACTCTGGGCAGGGAACTACACAGATAGGTGCCGGGTGGCTGAGGATGGGGCTCTGACCCATTTGGTGGAAGCAAAAGTTTCATTAAGGTGGCGTGGTGAGAAATGAGTCTAGAAATTAAGGCAGACACCTCTGAGCTGCTGGTTCCAAGATGAACAATAAATTCTCTGAGTAGTGTGCTGCGTTTCAGCCATAGTGGCCAGAGCCTGTGACTCATTAGTGTTTCTGCCATAATTTTATGCAAAAAGTTGTAATCCGATGTGCCCACTGATCCTTTGATTTGGAGTTACTGTGACCCATGTTTTCAGCCAAAGATGAGGGGTGGTGCCTAATTTGAAGCGTGCATGTTGTAGAGGTGTGTACAGCCTGAGCCGGGGACACTCAGGACTTGAAAGGCTTAACACGTGCTGGGCACGAGCTTCCGTTCTATAAGGATCTTCTGAAGTCTGTGTCTTAGTCCGTTCTATAGAATAGACTGGGTGGCTTGAAACAACAGAAATCTACCGCTCACAGCGCTGGAGTTGGGAGGTGTGGGATCCAGGCACCTGTGTGGTGGGATGAGGGTGCTTTCTGGTGGTCCACCTCTCTGTGTCCTCACAGAGCGGGACAGGTAGGGGAATCTGGGGACCTTTTGTAAGAGCTTGCATCCCATTCACGGGGGCTCCACTGTCGTGACCTGATCATGCTTCAGGGGCACCATCCCCGGAAACCACCGCGCTGAGCAGAGGGACGGCAGCCTACGAATTTTGTCTGAACGCAAATGTCCAGACCGAAGCAGCCTGAGTTGAGTATTATTGCCAAAGTTGTGGTTCGTTTCCTACTACGTTTTAGAATGATTTCCTTTCTTGTATTCTTCCACTCGCTCTTATTTTCCTTTTTGGCCACTTCAGGGTTCAAGCAGGTGGCTGGAAAAGCCATTTTGTCTGGCACATTGGTTCCATTTCCTACAATGTCTTGCTTTACGACAATTCGATGAGGAAGTGGATGTCACATTGTTAGAAACTCCCTTGTGGGACCTCCTCTGATCAGGTCCAGCTGGGGACAGTGAGAGTGTGTACATGTGCACTGAGTGAGTGACTTAAGACTGGCGCAACCTGGCTGTTCCCTGCTCTGCTGCACCTGGCGCTGACCTCCACGGTGCACCTCCCCAGCGCCCTTGCCCTCTGGCTTCCAATGGGGTCGCGGTGGGAGGTGGGGTGAAGGTAGAAGGGGAGAGAGAGATTTGGAAATGGCTTCTGATGGTAGTCCCCAGGCTGTCTCCTCCTCCTTGGCTGTCTGCATCTCAGAAGCTGGGTCTTCTTCTCCATCTCCTTCTCCTTCTCCTTCTCCTTCTCCTTCTCCTTCTCCTTCTCCTTCTCCTTCTCCTTCTCCTTCTCCATCTCCTTCTCCTTCTTCTTCTTCTCCTTCTCCTTCTTCTTCTTCTTCTTCTTCTTCTTCTTCTTCTTCTTCTTCTTTTTTTAAAGATTTTATTTATTTGAGACAGAGAGAGAGACCACAAGTAGGCAGAGAGGCAGACAGGCAGACAGAGAGAAAGAGAAGGAAGCAGGTTCCCTGCCGAGCAGAGAGCCTGACGCGGGCCTCGATCCCAGGACCCTGAGATCATGACCTGAGCCGAAGGCAGTGGCTTTAACCCGCTGAGCCACCCAGGTGCCCCAGAAGCTGGTTCTTCTATTGAACCCTCTTCTAAGAGACCTATGAGATATTGAAGACCGTCAGTCTTGAGCGGGAAGGGACTTCCAATAAAAAGAGCCACATGCCACGGATCAGGTCCTAAGCAGTAAGCCCCTCAGCATCACTCACATCACCTTACTTCCTTCTCATAGTTACCCTTTGGGTCTTGAGGCTATTTGACAGAGGGGGCAGTGAGCCCAAACCCCAGGGTCTGGGACTCTGCAGATCACATCCAGCTGTATCTGCACTTCCCTCTGCAGTCCTTTCATGTCCTGAGTTTTCTTGGTTTCCTCCATGAGATTTCCCATTTTCTTCATATCTGCTAATAGCTATGTGGACATCATTTTGAAATATTGACATATTTATTCTAGTTCAGATATGTGGAACAAAAATACCACTTTGATCCTTTATTCAGGAGTTTCTCAATTCTGTTAACTTTCATGTTAAAATGTTCAAAGGACTCTGCCTCATTTGTCACAGTAGCAGACTTCGTTCTGTGATGTTGCAAACAAATAACAAGGTAGTGTTTCTAAATCTCAGGGAGGCATTTGATGAAAAGTTGTTACACGAAGTTAACGAAATAGATTCAAACTGTAATATCAAATGAAGTACATGCATAACATTCCACACATGTGGTCAAACTTGTAAACTGACTTTCCTCATATGCTTTGTTAGTATAATTTATTTGCTAAAATTATTTTTATAAAAAATTGGTCAATCAGTAATGTTTTTAACACTGCGTTCTCTTTCGGTTTAAACAACAGATATTTATTTATATTCTTCCGTATTAAAAGATAGCACTTTTTTTTTTTTTTTGGTAATACTGGGTTCTTACTTGAAAGGGTTATTTTTCTTGAAATGATGGCTTACACTTCCCTTTTCATGAGTCTCCTTCCCTGAACTTGAAACCAGCATAAACAGGAAATGAAATCTCCCAAACGCCTTCTCTAAACGTGTCCTTGTTTTCAAACCCATCATGAGTGAAAGGACACTTAACACCAAAAATTTGTCACAACACAGCAAAAGGTACGACATGGTACCTTGGTTTTTAGCTCTGCCACCAAAACGAATTTACATGTAATAAGCCTGTTTGACTTCACAGTCAACCTTTGTTTTTTGTCTTGCGTTAGTTATCGTGGTAAAACATACGTAATAAACATATGCTATTTTAGCCGCTTTGGGTGAACAGGTCTGTGCATTAAGTACACACCCTCTGCTGTGTGACCATCAACACCACCCACCTGCAGAGCCCCCTCTGCCCGGGCTGAAGCTCCGCCCCCCGGGGCAGCACCCCCTTAAAAGCTTGATTCTGCGTTCGGCGCAGGGTCACCTGTAGCAGCAGGTGTGATGCAGACAGCTGATGAGCACGCCGTCCTTGTTCAACTTGCTGATGAATATGAGCACATGAAGTCAAGATCATGGTTCTTTAATAAGTTGGTAGGGAATCTGTCCGTCCCTGTTACAACCTGTAGCCCAGTCCCCTGGAGCTGGTGGACACCGGCCACCTTCCAACCACTTTCATCTTTCTGTTCGCAGTGCTCCACTGTGTTACAAGAATGTCACGACTTTGTCAAAGGACTTGCTGAAATCAAGTGAACATCCCCTCATGATCTTGATCCCTGGGATCTAACAGATTCTCCTGATCTAACAGACCAGTCATCTTGCTTTTTTTTTTTTTTTAAAGATGCTTTCAGGGCACCTAGGTGGATCAGTTTGTTAAGCGTCTGCCTTCGGCTCAGGTCATGATCCCAGGGTCCTGGGATCGAGTCCCTCACTGGGCTCCCTGCTCGGCAGAGAGCCAGCTTCTTCCTTTGCCCCTCCTCTCACTTGTTCTCTCAATCTCTGTCTCTCTTCCTCTCTCAAATAATAAATAAATAAAATCTTTTTGAAAAAAGATGCTTTTGGCAGGACTTCCTCTTCATGACTCCATGCTGGCTCTTAATCACTGTCTTTTGCTCACAAACACATCTGCAGGGTCTCTAAGTCCAGCTTGCTCGGGTGTTTTCATCGGGGAATTAGAGGGGAATCACTTGTGTGTGCTGTAAAATGATGGGTCCGATGTCATCTTCATTACAGAGACAGAGTCTGGGCTGGACACCTCCTTCAATACAGCCCACTGCCTGGCACTGTCTGAGACGTGCCGTCCCCTGTCGCTGCCCGTCTCCCCCTCCGCACCCTGGCACTGCCTGACACCCCCTGGCCTCCTGCCAGACCATTAGGCATCTGAGGACCCTCCCAGTTCCTCCCTCCCCTGCCATTCTTCTGTGACAGTGTTCCTTCTGAATTTTCTGGGTAGCTCAGATTCACCCCTCGGCCAGCTTTGTGTGTCTGCTTATTCTCCCAGAACCTGCCACTCGGCGGGCACTGTTGTGAACTTTCAATCCTCACAGTAATCTTTTGGACTAAGTACTACTTATAACCTTCCTCTTCAGGTAAGGCATTGATGGCGGAACGGCTGGGAACTGCCCAAGAAATGGGACCACTTGAGGCTCCAGTGTCCCTGCCCCAGCCTGTTCTCCACCGGGATTCCTGAACAGACCAGTTCTCTCCTGCCATTTGTATTTGATGTCTTCTTGTCTCTTCGTCAGGGTTCTGAGATACAGTTTTTAGCCTTCCTGGCAAGCCAAGGATGTGGGAGATGCTGTCACTTAGATGAATGGGACTTCCTTCAGCTGCTCACATGATGGAAACCCCGGGCTCTGTGGTCACACAGTAATATGGATGGTACTTTCCTCTAACGCTTTCTAGGGCAGGGTCCCTCCTTGTTCCTCAGCCACAAGCTCTTCACCGTAGAATCACAGATGGATCGTTCAGGTAGTCAGTCGTCCTCTGGGCAGAAAGCGCCACGACTTAATCTTCTTAGTGAAATCCTGAGTTTGGAAAGGAATAAAGCGCTAGCAAGGGTCACAAGACCCAAAGGAGAAGCACTCACATCTTTAGTCTAAAATTGCAAGCACTCCTGATGTAATGCCTAGACTCCTCCCATCTGTCCACTCTACACTTCCACCTCAGACGTAGACCGGTGGTAGTAAGGGAGCTAAGTCATAGGATCACTGTGGCTACTATCTGTAACTCGCAACTAATTTGCAAAGCTGTAGCAACAACTGGGGCATAATCCTTCTCAATAATATTTTTTCCCTAGAAATTGTTCCCCAAACAATTTTATCTTACAATCAGCTGTATTTTCTCACCAATTTATTTTGTCTTCAAGTAAGTTGCTTAAGTCAAAAGGATCTGAAATCCAGTCTCTCTTTAAGAAGCGATCCCAGTAAAAAGAAGATTGACGTAGATACTAACTGCATAAATGCAAAAACCCAGACAATTTTTCGTAAGTTAGAAGAAATTACTGAAGTTTTAAAAACCTCTTATGTCTTACAGTCTTGGTTCTGAGAAAGCATGGATTGAAACCCAAAGCTTCAGGAAACCAGACACTTCTCGATAATAAGGTATTTCCTGTCTTTATAACATCAGTAGCTTAAATTTTTTATTACTCATGTTTGCACACTTGGAAGTCACCATTAGAATTAATGTGGCCCTTCTGTTTCCTTTATGTGAGATTTGTCATAAAGGGGTGCTTCCTGAAAAATGTTTACCTACCCTTGGACATCCCCCAAAATAGAATTCCTGGAACAGAAGAGATTCTTGCTGAATAGAGATTTACGAACTCCGAAACTTGCTAATTGCACTCCCAGCAGCTCGGAGAGGTAAGCGTTACTATGCCCTTTTCAGGATTCAAAACGAAGGCTGGAGATGCTCACCCATCTGTGGGGCTCCTATCAGGGTAGACTTTTTCGTTGGCTGGGGGCTCAGAGGGGTTGGTGAGCTCTGGATCACTCTCGCTAATACTTAGGGAGAATCATGTGTCTCACCAGACGTGGTCTCTTCCTTCATGTAGCCAGTGGTTTCAATGAATGATCTGTGAGTTCACTTCCTGGATCAGTAATCTATGATTCTAAGCTGCCAGAATGAAAATATCCACGTGTACCACATGGATTAACCTCTTTGCCTTTCTGGCTGTTGGGTGTAATTCTGCTTGCCCTTACAAAGTTGGGCTTCAAGTATTTCAGAAGCAAGTTCTGCCAATTCTTTTGTGGTTTGATTCAGAGAGAGGGAGGCTGACCCCTTCCCCCTGTCCCCAGCTGTCTTAGACACACCGATGTGGGTTTTTTCTCCCCATAAGAAACTATTTTTAAGAACAGTTTTAGGTTCACAACAAATTTTGAGTGGGAAATTCAGAAAGTTCCCCCACAGCCCCTACCCCCACACAGGCGCAGCACACTGCACGGTCAGCGTCCCACACCAGACAGGCGCATTTGTCCCAGTCGATGAACCCACTCATCATTATCACCCGGCGTTCATAGTTATTCACCCTGGGGTTCCCTCTTGGTGTTGTGCCTTCTTTTGGTTTTGAGAAATGCATAATGCCTTGTATGCTATCACACAGAGTACTTTCCCTGTCCTAAAAACCCTTTGTGTTCTGCCGCATTGTCCCTCCTTCCCCCAACCCTTGCAACCACTGATCTTTTCCTGTCTCCCTGGTTTGGCCTCTTCTAGAATGTTGTGTAGTTGGAGTCATAGGGTACACAGTGTTTTCAGACTGGCTTTGTTCACAGAGGGACAAGGATACAGTTCCTCCATGTCTTTTCATGGCTTGATAGCTCATTTCTTTCTAGTACTGAATAATTTTCCATTGTCTGGATTTACCAGTTTACCTGTCCCTTCACCGACTGAAGGACATGGTGGTTGCTTCCAAGTGTGACAGTTATAAATACAACTTCTATAAACACTGTGTGCAAGTTTTTGCACGGACATAAGTTTTCAGCTCCTCTGGGTAAATATCAAGGAGCAGCAGATGTGGTTTTTAACGCCTAGTGATAAATGTTTGGCTCAGCACTGGACAGAGTTCCTTGAGAAGGGAGAGCATGTCAACATCATTCCCTTACCCCTGGGCCCTGCCTCTTGGTGGGTATGACAAAATGAGCCCCTACCATGGGAACAGTGTTGCTTAGTGTTGTGGGAGAGACAAAAGCTGTCCCGTGGGGAGATAGTGTCTAAGGATCTCAAAGTTTGGACTAGGAAACAAGATGTGGACTCCCTAGGGTACAAGAGCAACTGAGAGTGGCCAACCAGGAGGGCTCTGATTGGGGGTGGGGGGCAGATGCAATGGTCTGGGCTGCTGTGAGCTGGAAGGGCTCTGGAAGGAGCTGATGTGCGCCTGCCCTCTGAGCATGGAAAAGACTAGGTCTTCATCATGGAGGTTGGAGCACATGAAGGTGTGAAGGTGTGCTGGGCCACGCGTGACTTGTAGGAAGCCTCCTGGGGAGAATTTTCAAAGGAAACTAGAGGTGGGAAGGTTGAAGACATCAGCCCGGACCTCCTGAGTGTCCACTTCCCTCCTGGAGTCACCTTCTGGATGCTGGTGTCACTGGGCTGCTGACGGGCATCAGGGTCCTGCAGAAGGCATTCATCCTGACGAGGGGGCTGCTGGCTATTCTTCAGTAAAAAGCAAATGCTGTTTTCTTCTAGATTAAAGAGAGGAATACATGGAGACCATGCTTGGGGACCAAACACGGGGTCTCATGCCAACCTGCTGCAAAGGCGAGGCAGGAGATGCCCAGACAGGGAGCAGCGCCGGGAAGGGAGAATCTCGGGGAATGGAAGCAAAATGACAAGGAAGGAAGCAGAACCAAGGGGTTAGGATAGCTATCAGAATTGCGGGCACATTTTAACACCCGACATTCAGCCATAAGTATAAGTGATCAGTTCCCTTTCTCCCCACCGCCTCCCCACCACGTTATTTATTTTTTTTTTGTTAAATGTTTTCTGTCTTCTTCAGTATTATACATCCAAATGCTGAGACACAGTCCTGTATTGCCCTGGTACAATGAACACATTTTGAAAACTCATCTTTGGATAGCGCTTATAACCACGCGGAAGTCATGATTTCCCTGCTGCACAAAAAAGCCTGATTTAGGACATTGGTTACTTTGTCATTGTCTTCTTTTTCGGATTTAGCGACTAGTGAATGGTCTATTGCTACTGGTCTTGGCAATGCCCATGTGCCTTGGCAAGGTTCGATCCTGGCCCCATCGGCGGGAGGAGATAAGCCGTGTCCCCGGGGACAGAGCCCAGGATAGACTCCGATTTGGCACCTCTCCTTTGCTGTCTTCATAAGCACTCCCTGGAAACACTGCCTCCGGTCCCAGGGATGAACGCACTGTGGAAAAACCCCTATTTGTGTCAAACCAAAAAGCTTCCCAGTCACCATTCACGAGGAAGCAGCTGCTCAGACAATCTGATGGGATCAACTGGATTCAGTGGGGCCACTGTGGACATCACGTGGTTCCCAAATGCTATGGGGACGGGAACATCAGAGCTCCGTTTGGGGGCAGGTCAAGTTGCTGGCGGTCTTGGAGTTTGGGGACAGCATCGTGTCAACTCCTTTGCATTTGTACTTTATGACAGTCCTGTATCCTCGCCATCCTGTTCTGTCTTATATGATGCTCTCCAAACATTGTGCTTCCCATCTGGTCTGAACTGGACAGGACCCCAGGGACAGCCGCCTAAGGTCTGTGGGGATCCTCCCACTACGTCGCCTTAAGTCATTTTTATCTATCTATTTATTTGTGTTTTCTCTACTAGCAAATGAGAACCACAAGGGCAGAAACCTCTCTTCCTGGTTGACTGGCCTGTCCAGGACCCAGTAAGGGCTCTGTGCACATGCGGTGTAAGAATGATGTAATCCCTGGCAGGCACTCCCATGTCCCTGAAAGAAGGCAGGACAGGCTGTCACCCTACCAGTAGTGACACAAAAATTAGCAGACAAACCATGCCAGTGTCTTCGTTTCTGTGTATGTGGCCTGTCTTTGGTCGGGCTCTTGGATTTGAAAGTCTGGAGTTTGGATCTTTGGTCCCTACTCTGGGTTTGGCCTTCTCTCCAAGAACCAGACGTACCTTTTCTTCTTTCTGGTTTTCTGCACTTTGAATGCAGGTTGGTTAGACGGTGGAATGGAAACCTCTGAACAAAGACAGATCTCTCAAAAGGAAACCATTCCTTTCTGTCATATCTACATACCTATCTTTATTCTTTTTTTTTAAAGATTTTATTTATTTATTTGACACAGAAAGAGATCAGATCACAAGTAGGCAGAGAGGCAGGGAGAGGAGGAAGCAGACTCCCCGCTGAGCAGGGAGCCCGATGTGGGCCTCGATCCCAGGACCCTGAGATCATGACCTGAGCCGAAGGCAGAGGCTTTAACCCACTGAGCCACCCAGGCACCCTACATACCTATCTTTAAAGGGGAAAAACAGAATATTTACACACACAGAGACATACTTTTATTAAACATCCAAATAGGGTCCCAAGTAGTGAATCCACTTCCTTTTTATCATGATGAGAGAGGGAAGGAGTCCAGTTGCTAAAAATCTAGAGCGATGAGAGAGGGAAGAAGTCCAGTTGCTATCAGATCTCTTGTGACCGTTAAGCGGAGGGTCTTCATGGGGGAAAAGCACAAGACGAGACGCAGGCCTGTGCCTGATGACTGAGGAGGCATCTGTTTCCTGGAGATGGTGATTCTGGAACAGGAGCAGCCTCTGTGGCCATGAGCCCTTGTCATGTCCAGGGTTGAAGGGGGAGATGACCTGGACCACTTTCAACACAGAGAGACCATTAGAGGCATCATAAGGGTGTATAAAAAATAAAAAGGATTATTTTGATTCTGGTTTTAGAGATCAGGAGGGAGGCTGTTATAACAATATATAGGAAGCATTAGGGGGGAGAAGGCACAGAGCCCAGATGGTTTAGGGCCCCAAAAGGAAGCTCTGATACATCAATGGAACACAAAGTTTTGAGGGTGTAGCCTAGACGAGCTTTACTGAAAAGAACCATTCCTTTCTCTGCCAGAGGAATAATCCAGGTGGCGCAAAAGGCTTTGTGTTCGATTGTTTGTTCTTCCTTAGAGTCTAGCCTTTATGTAGGTTTGTCCTCTAAAAGGTGCAAACAAATATATAATCACCAGAGTGCTCAAATAGACATCCTTTGAAGACTCCCTGCAGAGCAGAAGTAAATGCGGCCGCTGTAGGGTTTTGCAAGCCATGCTGCTGGCAAACGCTCTGGTGTCCTGTCCTGGCCATGAAGGCAGGTGCGGCTGGACCTTGAGCCTGGAGTCGGTGACTACAACAGCCCTTGGAGCCTGGCTCTGTGTTGGCTGGAGTTGCCTGATTGCACTTGGAGGTCTGTTTTTGCCAGTGTTAGGTGACTTCAAATTATATCTAAGACGCGTTTCAACAGCACGATGATTTTGGATGGTTCCCTTCTACGCAAGTGTCCCATTTGGGTTTGGAACGGTGAGGGGTCCTGCATTTGGTCACTAACCTTCCCTCTCAAGCAGCTGAACTGAGAGACAGACAAGTCGGGTCTCAGCTGACTTTTCTGTGGCTGCACCTCTGAACGGCACGCACATTCCTGTGGTAGTTAACACGCCCCACGTGGGTGAGCACTCCCAGCATCTTCTATGTTCCTGAGCAAGTGGAGTGAGCACAGCAGACTCTGTCCAGAGTCTTCTGGGGAAGGCTGAGCTGCTTTGCCATCTCCCTCCGCTGGTGAGTGCAAAGCTGTGGTGGAATGTTATGCACCGACCGACCAGTGGAGCTGAGAATCCTAACAAACAGATCCTCGAAGCTGACATGTAACAAGCACCAACTGTACCTGGAGGTGTTCTTAGCACTTTCGAGGGACTGGGTCTCTTCATCATTGCAGCAGCCCTGGGGGGCTTGGCCAGAACCATGTGGAGCTCTCCCGTGCCTGCTGCAGTGACGTGCCTGATTCTCGGGAGGATGCTTGGCGGCCCCTGGCTGACCTCCATGCCGGATGCCTGCAAGCTGCCCTGGCTGGGCCCCCATCCAGCTCTGAACAGTCTGGGAGAGCCTCTCCGGGGCAGACTCTATAGCAGGAACCCCCGGGCAGAGCAGGCAGAGAGTGAATCTCCAGGCTTTGTCCCTAGGGAGGAGGGGAGCATTTTGAGGGCATCCTGGTACCGAATGTAAATATGTAGCATCCTGGTCTAGGTGGTACTGCTGTTGTCTCCATGTACAGAGGGGAAACTGAGGCACAAAGAGATCAACTCCGATGTAACTTGTCCGAGGTGCACAACTGGGAAGCAGCAGCCGCACCCAGGGACCCAGCTGTGTGGGCGGCATTCTCAGCCACCTTGACCGTGCTTTCTACTAGACACCATGTGAGCCAGCTGCTGTGGCCAGGGCTTCTGCGGGCCACTTCACCTAATCCTCACAGCCGTTGATGAGGGAACAGCAGAAAGTAGGACCCGTTACTGTCCCCACTGAAGAGGTCAGGAGACACCCTTGGAGGCGTGGGCTCATCTGAGCACGAGGACAGCTTCCTGACAGGGAAGCGAGGAGCCCAACCATATCGTTCTCCCCTCTGGGCTGACGCTTCAGAAGGAGGCTGGGCCAAGGCTGCCAAGAAAGGGCTTGTGCCGTCACAGAGACACCTGGTGTGGCTCGAACAGGCATGGTGGTGAGCCACGGCATGTGTCCGTCACAGAGGGTGTGAGGAACGTTCCTGAGAAACCCACGAGAGTGGCCTCAAGGGAAGGAGCAGGTCTTGGAGTGTCTGCTCTCACGCAGGACTATGGACAGCACCAGTGGACTCGAGAGACAGGCTTGCGTCTCCAACCCTCATGCTTCCATCTCACTCAGTCCTGGAGGCCTCAGGGAGGCAGTGGCTGGAGGATGTTCAAGGAGGGGTGAAGAGACGCCCTGTGGATTCCTGGCCGACTTTCAAACCGAAGTCATGGCTGAACTGTGGGAAAATCCGGAAGGTGCTAGGGTTAAGCAAGTAGACAAGGCTGACTTTTTAATATCTGGAAATGAAGACTTATGGATACCTTCCCAGGAGCCTCACCCAACTGTGTGGAACAGGGCTCTGAAAGTGAGTTCGAGGACGATGATGCGATGAAAGCTGTAGGACTATTTCCCCATCACCCCCAACTCTTCAGTTGGCCCCCTTTCCATACGCTGGTTCCACGGAAACCATCACATCATCCCCTGAAAACACTCAGAGGTGACATCATTATTCCCAATTTTCAGACGAGAAAACTAAGGTTTAGAGCCTTCACTAACCAGCCTAAGACACAGACAAGCCCCTGGGTTCACACGGTTCAGCTGGATGAAGGCTGCCTGAAGTCGTGCTTGCTGACTGATTTCTCCCGAGAGTTTGTTCCTGGCTCGATGCTGGACACTTGGCAACAGTGTTGTAATAAAGCCTCGTGGAAGCCATTATACCAGTACTCACGGGGAAACTGGTGTGTAGTTAATGAACCCTTCATATTCCAGTGAAGCAGCCACTCATTGTGATATTTGGTAAAGAATCAAGTCTAAGGAACTATTAATGCCCGAATCCGACGTGGATTTATTCAGAAGGGCATTACAGAGGTGTTTTATTACTTGGCGTGAGAGGGACCTGGCCGACGTGACTGATCTGGGCGGCCAAGAATGCCTTGGGGATCAGTGGTCAGCAGGGCAAGAAGAGGAACTGTGGGAAGCACAAGAGTGGAGAGACACTCACAGTAGACTCAGGGCCACGTGGGACGGTGCCCAGGTGGGAACCGGCTGCACCCGAATGCTGATGCTTCAAGTCATAGGCAGGAAGCTGCCAAGTCAAGTCCTTGCCACCACTGAGATGCACCACAGCCCTAGCTTTCCAGCCCCTGCTGGGGAGCGACGCCGGCACGGTCCTCCAGCCAGCGGAGGGGTGCCCCTCGTGCCCAGGTGCTTCCATGCCTTAGTTTCCCCTCTCTGCCTTCAGGAGTTTGTCTGTTTGCGTATCTACTCACCCTGAAAGTTCACACCCCAGATTCCAGTTGTCACCACCCTAACCACGATATAGTAAGTGCCCATAGCCATCAGAATATCTGCACTTCTCTCCTAATCAGATCAGTGCTGGAAATCACAGGACTTCGTCCCATGGAACAACCCTAAGTACCGAAACCATGTGGGCGTGCCAAAAAGCCCACAACTTAAACTTATAAGAAACATGATACGGTATAATATAAAACAGCCTGCATTGGAGCTTTTTCAAAATGAAACATGGGGAAGATGGTATGGAAGGGCAGAGTGAAAAACCAGCTGTGAGCGTCAAGTTCCCTTACTGGGCTTCTTTTTCATTCAGCCTCATATATGTGAATCCACGTGCCTGCGAAAAAGATAAAATAAAAGGTTCACATCTTAGGGCAAAACTTCCTGACTTACAGCAAAACAGAATAAATTACAACTAAATCAATCGACGTGTATTGGTGAATAAACAAAGTTTCAAGGCAACACGAGAACGGTGTCTTCCATGACTCTAACCTAGAATGTTGGGGTACAGTCCTAAATCCCTGGTCCCACACCAGCCAGGGAGGTGGCGTGCTGCCTGGCCTTACACCCTGCAGAGATCTGGGGAGCTTTGCCCCTGCGGGTGGAGCCCACAGTGGACAGCCGGATTCGATTTTCGTTACCCTCGGGCATGACATTCCAGGAAGGAATGAACCGCTTAGAGGTCCCTTTCAAAGGCTAACATGTAAAGATGGGTTAGGGGATCCGAGTGGCTGGGATGTGTCTCAGCACGCTGATGACGTTGCTGTGAGAAGAGCGGATGGAACGGGAGAACCCTGTGAACTCCCCCACAGTCAGCGGTTGGATAGAGCAGTTATTTTGTGGTTTGTGGGTTTTCGTGCTCTTTGCTCCCAAATCAAATAGAAGCTGTGTGCAATTCTTTGTGCAGCCCTATCTCCTTGAGAGGCAGACCTCTTCACGATCGAGGGTGCTGTGACCCGAAATTAATGGGATCGTGGAAGGTGCACAGTGGTGATTCTAGAATACCGATTGAGACAACAAGATGCTAAGCACTCTATTTCCAGGATATATTTAAGACTAATTACTTAGCAATGGATGAGTTTAAGATGATTTTCATAATCAGCTTGGGCAGGGACAGGGTACAAATCTTTGCTGTTAATATTATGTCATTCAGGAGCCTAAGATATCTTATTCAATCACTTAATATGGAAGTCAGTAATCTTAATTACATGTCCAATTATGAGTGCTTTAAGCTAAATATTTTTAGGTTTGAGAATCATGGATAATGAATTAATTATTTCAAATAATTTAGATAGGATTTTAAATTTTTGTCATGAGACCCCAAAATCTCCAATCTTGGCTTCATGAAGCACTGGTGTCTTAAACTCCTATCCAACACTCTTTTAGCTAGAATTCTGTTAGCTTAAAAAAAATACCTCTCCACTATGAAAATTAATGTCCAGAATAATGACCATGGAGGGGAACAGGTGAAGTGGGTTGAATTTGACTTGGAGGGCCCTGGCCTGACATTCTGGATTCTTCTCCAGGATGCAGTTTCCTTTTTTTTTTTTTTTTTCCTCCCTTCCCGCAGAACTTAAGACCTTTTTCTTTCCCAGCGAAGTTCTGGTTTTATATCAATAAGTACACATGCTTAAGGAGAGACAATGTGTCCCTGCTTCCTGGTATAACCAAGATCTATCTGGTCGCCAGAGCTCATGTTACAGAAATGAAATACTGATGAAAAAAAAAATTCTAGGCACTGAATTGTTGGAAATGTATTTGGCGGGGTGGGGGGATAGGGGCGACCCAGGAATACAATCTGGCATCCCTGAAGCCATGTTACAGAGACTGCTATCCCATTTGAAAATGCCCTTGGACTCATAAAGACCAAATTGTATCCTGGTGTTTGGGATGCAGGGTACTGTAATGCAATCTTCTGTGTTTGACAAGTATAATCCACTTACAGAAGGTTCTAATGTTTTTAAGAATCTGTGTCCATGGAGTGTCAGGCATAGTGCTGAGTCTTTGCACATGTGTTTTCTTGTGTAAGTCAACTCTTGCACCTGCCCAGACCTCACCACTCCCCTCCCCCAACTCCCTCTGGACCCACAAGAGTCCTTGACCTTCAGTGACCCTTTTCCCGACCTCTCCTGCCCCAATGATCCTCAGTCCCATTGATAGCATGACATTTGTGGTTTCGTACACTAGTCCAAGACTTAGCAAACCACAGCCCATGGGCCAAATCCAGCCAGGCACAAGAAGGACTTTAACATTTTTAAATGGTTAGAAAACCCAAAGAGACATATTTGTGACATGTGAAAATTTTGTGAAATTTGGATTTGTGTCCGTGAATAAAAGTTCATTGAAACAGCATCATATTCATTCATGTCGTGGTCTGTGTTTGTTTTTATGTTGAGTTGTTGAGACGGAGACTGTGTGGCCCATAAAATCTGACATTTACTATCAGATCCTTTCAGAAGGAGTTTGCAGACTCCAGAACCAGGACTTCACTCCCCCAGGCCTTCAACCTCTCAGTTCATACCTTGAATTTTTACTGACCTTCTCACATACTGAGAAGCACAAAAGGGAGTGCGTGCTTTGGTCTGGGTTCATAGGAGGCATAACAAGTGATTCCCAAGAGAAATGGATAATTCAGAGTAGACCATCAGGATCTGACTCAACACTGGAAAATGTGTCAAAGAGGTACATAAAACTGGCTGCATTTACTTCGTGCTACCTAAGATGTAAACTCTGCACAACTATCTTATCTAATTGTCACTTGGGTCCTGCATGGAAAGTCTTACTGTACCCATTTTACAGATGAGAAAGTTCAGGCACAGACTGGTTTAAGGGATTTCCAGAGGTCAGCTAGGCATATGTGGAGGTTGACTCTGAAACCAAATCAACTGGTTCTGGAGACTACAATCCTAGCCTCTTTGCCCTGTTGTCTCAAACCTTTGGTGGAAGGTCAAAAACGAGTTCAAATCCTAGCTCCTCCAGGGATTATCTGTGCAACCTTGGGCAAGGCCTCAACTTTTCTGGGGGCATGAGGCATGTCTAGTGTATCTCATGAACAATGTGGTGATCAAATTTCAATGAGTTACAGGCTTTATAACATGTCAAAATGCCCAGCAATATATATTCTTGATTTAAAATGATTTATTCATTTATTTTTTAAATTTATTTATTTTTTATTTTTTTATTTTATTTTTTCAGTGATCCAAGATTCATTGTTTATGTACCACACCCAGTGATCCATGCAATACATGCCCTCCTTCATACCCACCACTAGGCTCACCCATCCCTTCTCCCCCTTCCCCTCCATAGCCCTCAGTTTGTTTCTCAGACTCCACAGTCTCTCATGGTTTGTCTCCCCCTCCAATTTCCCCCAATGAACTTTTCCTTTCCTTTTTCTAGAGTCCTCCATTTTATTCCTATGTTCCAAAAGTAAGTGAAACCATATGATGCTTGACTTTCTCTGCTTGACTTATTTCACTCAGCATAATCTCCTCCAGACCTGCCTATGTTGATATAAAAGTTGGGCATTCATCCTTTCTGATGGCTGAATAATATTCCATTGTGTATATGGACCACATCTTCTTTATCCATTCATCTGTTGAAGGGCATCTCGGCTCTTTCCACAGTTTGGCAATTGTGGACATTGCTGCTATGAACATTGGGGTACATATGACCCTTCTTTTCACTACATTTGTATCTTTGGGGTAGATACCCAGTAGTGCAATTGCAGGGTAATAGAGTAGCTCTATTTTTAATTTTTTGAGGAATCTCCACACTGTTTTCCAAAGTGGTTGCACCAACTTGCATTCCCACCAACAGTGAAAGAGGGTTGGTTCCCCTTTCTCCACATACTCTCCAACACTTGTTGTTTTCTGTCTTATTGATTTGGGCCCTTCATTGATTTTGGTGGTATATCAATGTGGTTTTGATTT
>LNAC01000386.1:0-43043 GCA_002007465.1 Ailurus styani
CCTGCCTCTGGCCGTGTCTGAGGAGCGGGGAGCAGTGGTCCGTGCACCGAGCACAGTGCCTACAGCTCCACACCTGCCACCTCCTTGCTGCGGCCCCTTGTTCTTTCTTCCTGCTCCCCCTTATCCGGGAAACTCAGAGACGCTGTGGGCGTGGGTGTGGAGGGAAGACATCCTCCAGTGGGTCCTACTCAAGCTGAGGGTCCCTGTGTCCCCTCCTTGTTCAGCCACGCTGCTTTGCTGGCCTTAGAAGTGGGGCCAGGACAGGCCCTGGTGAGGGTGGCAGTGGGGGCAGAGAGGGGTCAGCAGAGGAGATGTCTGAGTGTGGTTTCACACGACCCATCTGGGGGTCCTCTACCTGCCACGCCTGGCACTGCCTCCTGAAGTCCTTTCAGTGATGCTCAGAAATGGCTTTTATGGTCCCTGTTTAGATGTGCGGCCTTGGGGCTCAGAGCAGTTGGTCATCTGTCTCAGTGAGCCTTCTAGTAGCCGAGTGAGGATGGGAATTGGGATCTGTTGACTCTAGACCCTGAGCTTCCAACCGCATCCAGAAACACGCGGTATCCCTGAGTCCCATTTGTCATTCCAGACTCACACCCTGCAGAGGACGCATCCCACGGTGAGTGCTCGGTCTGTTTATGGCGGCTTTCGAATATATGCATGGACAGGTGCACAGATGGATGTGTGACTCCATGGATTGATGGGTAGAGGGAAGGAGGGGTAAATGGATGGATAAGTGGGTGGCTGGTGGATGGTGGATGGATGTTTGAATGGATGGATGGATGGATGAGTGGATGGATGGATGGTTAGATGAATGGGTGGTAGATGGATGGATAATTGGATGGATGGATATTTGGATGGATGGATGGGTAGAGGGAGGGAGGGGTAAATGGATGGATGAGTGGGTGGCTGGTGGCTGGTGGATGGATGTTTGAATGGATGGATGGATGGGTGGATAGACGGGTGGATGGATGGATGGATGAGTGGATGGATGAATGGGTGGTAGATGGTTGGATATTTGGATGGATGGATGGGTTGAGGGAGGGAGGGGTAACTGGTGGATGAGTGGGTAGATGGACGGATGGTGGATGGATGGATGGGTGGTAGATGGATGGATATTTGGGTGGATGAATGGGTGGATGGATGGATGAGTAGAGGGAGGGAGGGGTAACTGGTGGATGAGTGGGTACATGGATGGATGGGTGGATGGGTGGATGGATGGATGGGTGGTGGATGGATATTTGGATGGATGGATATTTGGATGGATGGGTAGAGGGAGGCAGGGGTAACTGGTGGATGAGTGGGTAGATGGATGGATGGTGGATGGATGGATGGGTGGATGGACGGATGGATATTTGGATGGGTGGATGGATGAATGGGAGGATAGCTATTTGGATGGATATTCTGATGCATGGGTAGATGGGGAATGCCCGATATTTTCCATCATCTCCAGTACCAACATCTGACTCATCCTTCAAGGCCCCACAGAGCACTCCATTAAAGAAGCTCTGTGACCTCTGTCCCTGATGTGATTCCCGAAAGGGAACAAAGAGCCGTTTACTGAAACAAGGGTTGCCACTGAATTTTGAGGACTGACAGGGGGAAGATCATGCCTTTCCTTTTCTCCAGTGTCAGGAAGTCCTGGGTTCAGGCCCTGCATCCAGCCACATCGAGCTCCTGGGGAGAAAGGCCCCTTCTCCATGGACCACTCCTCTTAGGCCCCCAGAGACCCCCACTCAGTGCCCTGCACACATTAGGGGCACATTAGAGGCTCAGAGGACGTTCGTGAAAGGGGGGCAGGGGAAGAGGGAAGAGGCGAGGAAGCAGAGAGAGAGCGCGGCCCGGTCATCTCCCCCCTGCCTTCTCTCCTGTCCCCCTTCCTGCCCGGGCAGCCCCACGGGCTGGGCTTCCTCAGGCCGAGGTCAGCCGCTTGCACGTCTGGGTCTTCAGGGAGCAGCTTAGCAGGGTGGGGGCTCACGGCCACGGAGAGCAGACGCGGGCACGGTTTCTCCCCGGGGCCCGGAAGCGGCGGCACGCGGGGCTCCAGGGGCCCTGGAGGACTCGCGTCCTGCGCTGGGAGCCCGCGAGGCTGCCCGAGGTCTCGGGTTCACGTCCGCGTCCGACAGAGGCCTCGGAGGCGCTGTGGGTCCCCACGCGCGCGCTCCTCCACGGCCACTGAAACCGAAGTCTGCTGAGCGCAGGAGTACCTCTTCAGAGACGCTCTTCCCCTTAAAGACAAGACCAATGAATGTCAGACGTTTCCGGTAAGAGCGGCTTGACCGATGGTGGCCCCTCTTTGCCCTTGCGTCTCTGCGAGCAGCTCCCGTCCCTCTGCGGGCTCCCGGTGGCGGAGCGGGGCGAGCGCTGTGCCCCCGCCGTTCCCGCCCACCGCCATCCCGGGACTTTGGTCTTCCTCTTACGCAACAGTTTACAGAATCCGCTGCTGATTTAGGGATTTGGGGAGCCTTACTTAAAATTAAGTAAATACGTGAACAAGGGAGTCACTGTCTCCCAAATAGGACTGTCCTCTGCGACCAGTTCACTGGTTAATGCCCGGATTTTCGCCTTGTTTCGGATCAGACGGTCCTTCCAGTGCTTCCCTGCGGCTCCGGAGACCGGCCTGCAGCTCCTGCTCGGGGCTGAGCGTCCCTCCTGGGCTGGTCCCAGGAGCCGGCTGGCCCCGGGGTGGCTGCAGGTGGTGAGGAATGGCAGGCGAGGCCCCTCCCCGGTCCTGCGCAGTTTGCCTTTTGCACGTGCTGCCGGGGGAACGAGGGGATGGAATGTTCTGGAAGCCCTGCCGCTGGGCATTTGGTGAAGGTGACATGCCGGTGGGGTCCATGAGGTGCCCTGGGCCCGGAGATGCTTGCTCTGACCTCGGGGCCCCCCACCCCGTGGCCCAGGGCTGCCTCCAGCCCAGCTTGGGAGGAGCTGGCCCGCCCTAACCCCACCCCCAGCTTTGGCTGGAGCGCAGGGGCACAGATCTGGTCATCTGGGCGGCAGATCTTCCCTCGGACACGGCTCTGATGTGCGCACACACCTGTTTGTTTTCGGGACAGGAAAGCATGCTTGGACTCGGACAAATTACACAGTTCAGTGTATTTACCTTCTAGAACTGCTAATTACAAGGACATTTGGGCACAAGGAGCAAAGTGATTATTTATGCGTCTCCCGTAGCCCCACTCCCCGAGCCGCGGTCTCGGCCAGAACGGAGGGTCTGAGGGGGCACGGGGGCCCCCAGGGCCTCTGTCGCAGGGCCCCGGGCTGCTGAGTGTTCAGACGGAGGCTGAGCCGCCCCCTCATTTCAGATCTTTGGGGGGAGATGCACTGTCTCCCCAGTGGGATGAACCGCAAGCGAGAATCCTCCCCGAACCGCTCCCCGTCGTGGGGGAGGGCGGACCCCTCCGCACACCGGCCCGGCCCCCGTCAGCCCCGGGGTCAGCGGGCGGCCCAGCCCTCGGCCTTTCCAGGACCCTGGGCCCCCCCTGCGGGGGGTGGCGCTGGAGGCCGTGCCCTCGCTGGCTCCTCCCCCAGGGCTTGGGGGGCTCTGGGGGGCACGGGGGTGGGACTAGCGCACTCCGTCCTCGGTCTGTTCTGGGAGGGGACCCCGTTTGCGGGACCGGACCCAGCCGCGAGAACGACCGTGCGCGAGCTCCCTGCGGTCCGGTCCCCGCCTTCCCGCTAACCCACAGAGACCTTTGCGAGGAAAACAGCAGAGACCCAGGACCTGCCCGTCCGCGACCTCCTCCCGGGCTGTCCCCCCACAGACCCTTTCCGGGGCCTGCAGCAGGGGCCGCCGTGGCTGTGGTTCCTCCCTCCCCCGAGGCCCACGCTGGCTCCCCACCGTGACAAGGTCTCCCCTCCCTGCCGGGGATGCTCCTTCCCGTTACTCTGGGTCAGGCAGCTCGGCCCAAGGTCGCCCCACACGTAGGGGCCTGGCCAGCGGCACGGGCTCCCTGGTTCCCACCCAGCCCACGTCTGTTCCGTGGGGGACTGTGGGAGGAGCGTGGCCCCAGCCCCCAGCCCCAGAGGGCTCACGGTCACGGAGCCACACGCCGCGGCCTCAGTCCAGCCCGGCCCTGCTCCCTCACGGGCGGCCCTGCTCTGGCTGGGTGTCCTTGAGGAGCCTGCGCGCGGGTCAGGACCGTCTTCGAGTCTCAGGGTGAACCCTGGTGTTGGTTGGAGGCGCTTGCTAACGCTCCCCCTGATGCTGGCGCGGGGGCCGCTGAGCAGACCCGCCTCCATCATCGGGGAGCCCGGCTGGGGGGGCCAGCACCTCCTAGCGAGGCTGTGCTCAGGCCCCATCTCCGGGGCCTGGGGCGAGGCTAAGGGGCCAGAGGGGACCTGGGACGAGAGGCTGCAGCCCCCGGAGGGTGGTGTGGGTCAGGACACGAGCCGGGGGCCCTTGGGGCAGGGCTGAACCCCATAATGTCTGGCTGTGAAGACAGCAGGTGGCTGGGGTCGCCTTGTCCTTCACCTGGAAGGGCCCCCCCCCCCGGCCTCAGCTGGACGCCCACCGGCCCCTCGCTCTTTTTTTCCTGAGCCAACAGCGGTCTCTGGGCTCCCACCCACCACGTGCCCAGTTAGTGCCTGTTTGGGGAGGTGTGTGGGGCCCTCCCTTCCTGAATCGCGCTCCTGCGCGTGGGCTTCCTCTGTGCTCTGGGGAAATGGGCACCCGAGCTGGGGTTCCCAGGTAGTTTCTCCCAAAGTTCAACAGGCCTGGGCTGTGACAGAGCGAGCCTAGTGGCTCCCCCCACTCCTCCCCTGCATCCTCTCCTGCCCCCTCCCTCCACCCGCTCCCTCCCTCCCCCCCCCTCCCCTCCTGTCTGGCTGGCCGGTTCTCGCCCCTGGGGGTGGTGCAGAGGGAGTGTGCGGTGACATTTAGCTCTGCTTCCACCACAGGGATCCGACAAGGAGTCTTTGTCAAAGCTCAGGCATCAAATTGAAATTCACCTTCCTGCTCCCTGTACAAACAGCTGGCCCGACTCTCCGGATCTGGGCGGCGGCACGTCTCTGCTCTGCGTCTCTGCTCTGCAGAGCCGTCCCTGTGTGAATGTCCCTTCCCAACTTACCTCCCGGCCACCACGACTGGCAAGCCACGCACACGTGGCGCGCAAGGTTTGATTGCATTCGTTCAGCTCTTCTCCAGAGACCTCAGTCAGCAAGCATGCTCCTTTGGAGTCGCTGGGAAGAGGAGGTGAGCAGTCCCTGTGAGGCAGGGGACAAATCCCTGACCCCTCTCTGCTCAGAGGAGCCTCCCCTCCCCCCTCCACTCCGTGGCTGCTGCTTGCCTGCCCCACGCGGAGTGACAGGGCCACCCCGGCAGGAGATCTGGCAACCTGCAGGCCCGCCGTGGGACCCAGGAGTGGCCTCCATCCAGTCGAAGGGGTCGAGAAC
The DNA here is from genome assembly GCA_002007465.1 of Ailurus styani. NCBI lineage: Eukaryota > Metazoa > Chordata > Mammalia > Carnivora > Ailuridae > Ailurus > Ailurus styani. The sequence continues at coordinate 5,392 of LNAC01000386.1, forward strand.
AGCACATGGTGCAGCAGGTAGGGGCAGCCAGAGGTGGGGGTCCGTGTCCGGGACACAATCTCCGCACAGTGTCAACACGCCTGGGTCTCCTGCTGGGCTCTGTCACATGGCGATTCTTCTACACACCTTCAAGGAGCTGGGGCCCCAAGTCCTGATCCTGATCCCCCCACCTACCTCCTGCCTGCAGCCTCCGGGGAGGGCTCTGGGCTCCTGAGTGCAGGAGGATGGGGTCATGGGAGCCTCCTTCTGGGATGAGGCTTCGCACCAGCCCCTGCCTCCCTCCCCAGGGTGGGAGGGCCCCACAGAAGCAGCCCTGGTCAACCTCGCTCACTGCGTCCTTTCTGGGTAGGGGGCTGGTGGTAAACCTCCAGCCCTCCCTCCCTCAAGAGCCCAGGCCCAGGACAACTCTTGCTGCCTTCTCTCCCTGGACTGCTAGAGGGTTCCGCCTGTGACCCACTGCTGGGGGGCTGGGACTCTGGAAAGCTGGAGCAGGGTGAGGGCCTCCGGGTCGGAGCAGGTGCAGTGTGAAGGGGGGGTTCAGGGGAGCCAGCTGGGAGGTGAAGGCAGCAAAGCTGGGTGGGCAGGGTGCTCTACTCAGGACAGTGGGGGTGAGTGCCAGGCCTGTAGTGTAGACCGTGTAGTGCAGGCCCAGGCCTGTAGTGTAGACCGTGTAGTGCAGGCCCAGGCCTGTAGTGTAGACCGTGTAGTGCAGGCCCGGGCCTGTAGTGTAGACCCTGTAGTGCAGGCCCAGGCCTGTAGTGTAGACCGTGTAGTGCAGGCCCAGGCCTGTAGTGTAGACCGTGTAGTGCAGGCCCAGGCCTGTAGTGTAGACCGTGTAGTGCAGGCCCGGGCCTGTAGTGTAGACCGTGTAGTGCAGGCCCAGGCCTGTAGTGTAGACCGTGTAGTGCAGGCCCAGGCCTGTAGTGTAGACCCTGTAGTGCAGGCCCAGGCCTGTAGTGTAGACCGTGTAGTGCAGGCCCAGGCCTGTAGTGTAGACCGTGTAGTGCAGGCCCGGGCCTGTAGTGTAGACCCTGTAGTGCAGGCCCAGGCCTGTAGTGTAGACCGTGTAGTGCAGGCCCGGGCCTGTAGTGTAGACCCTGTAGTGCAGGCCCGGGCCTGTAGTGTAGACCGTGTAGTGCAGGCCCGGGCCTGTAGTGTAGACCCTGTAGTGCAGGCCCAGGCCTGTAGTGTAGACCGTGTAGTGCAGGCCCAGGCCTGTAGTGTAGACCCTGTAGTGCAGGCCCAGGCCTGTAGTGTAGACCGTGTAGTGCAGGCCCCAGGACTGACGGAGGGGGAGGACCTGATTGGGGGGGTAGGGGTCACACATGTATGACTATTCTATCTTTTTGGAGAGTTGAGCCCGTTATCATTTCATAATGCCCTTCTTTCCCTGAGGACCTTCCTTGTTTGAAACCTGCTCTGTCTGACTTGCTGGAATGACTACCACTTTTTTTGATCCGTGCTGGCAGGGCATGGCCTTCTCCGTCCCTCTTCCTTTATCTGCTGGTGCCTTTATACATAACACGCGTTGCTCGTATACAACACAGAGCTGGGTCTTGCTTTTTTCTCTGCCCCGACAGTCTCTAGACCTGTCCTTAGACCACTTCCAGTTAAAGTGATGTCAAGACAGCTGGAGGAGCATCTAGCGCATTTGTTACTGTTTCCTTCATTGCCCTCGGCTCTTCGTTTCTTCTTTGGTCATCTGCTCTTTTTCTTTACTTTTAACTGATCATTTGCATGATTCCATTTTCTCTCCTCTCATAGCACATCTGCTACCCTTCTGCTTTTTTTCTTTTTAAACTTTTTTAATGGTCGCCGTAGCGTCTGCGGCAACCGTTCGCAGTGGATGCAAGTCACCAGGTCGCGCTGTGCCACGTTCCTCAATGGTCGCCGTAGCGTCTGTGGCATCCGTTCGCAGTGGATGCAAGTCACCAGGTCGCGCTGTGCCACGTTCCTCGTTCGGGGTGCTCCCAGCTCCTCCCTCCACACTCGCAGCTTTGCTGCATCATTTCACTCATCTAGAGGCTATGATTGCAAATACATTGTTGCCTCTGTTTTTATTTGTTGAGATATACTTGACATATAACATATTAATGTCTTGTCTTTTTGACACTAGCCATTCTGACAGGTGTGAGGTGAGTTGTGGTTTGGGTTTGCATTTCTCTGACAATGAGTGATGTTGAGTGTCTTTTCATGTGTCTGTTGGCCATCCGTATGTCTTCTCTGGGAAAATGTTCGGGTTCTCTGCCTACTTTTATCTATCTATCTATCTATCTATCTATTTATTTATTTATATATTTTTAAAGATTTTATTTATTTATTTGACACACACAGAGAGAGATCACAGGTAGGCAGAGAGGCAGGCAGAGAGAGAAGAGGAAGCAGGCTCCCCACTGAGCAGAGAGCCCGATGTGGGACTTGATCTCAGGACCCTGAGATCATGACCTGAGCCGAAGGCAGAGGCTTTAACCCATGGAGCCACCCAGGCGCCCCTCTGCCTACTTTTATATCAGATTGTTTGGTTTTTGACTTTTGGGTGAGATCTTTATATATTTTGGATAACAGTTCCTTATCAGGTCTATCACTTGCAAATATTTTCTCCCATTCCATAGGCTGCCTTTTCATTTTGTTGATGGTTTCTTCTGTTGTGCAGAAACTTTGTAGTTTGATGTGGTCCCACGTGCTCATTTGTACCCTGTTGCCTTTGTTTTTGAAGTCAGATGCAAAGAATCATTGCCAAGACTGATGTCAAAGAGCTTACTGTCTGTGTTTTTTGTTAGGAGGTTTATGGTTTCAGGTCTTATGTTCAAGTCTTGACTCCATCTTGAGTTTACCTTTGTGTGTATGTAGGATAGTGGTCCAGTTTCATTCTTTTGCGTGTGGCTGTCCAGTCTACCCAACACCGTTTGTTGAAGAGGCTGGCCTTTCCCTGCTGCGTATCCTTGCCCCCTTTATTGTGAATTAATCGACCATATGTGCATGGTTTATTGCTGGGCTCTCTATTCTCTGCCATTGATCCTTGCATCTGTTTTATGTTAATACCATATGTTTTGATTACTATAATTTATAATATAGTTTGAGACCAGGGAGCATAGCACCTCCAATTTTGTTCTTCTTTTTCAAGATTGCTTTGGCTATTTGGGGTCTTTGATGGTTCCACATGAATTTTAGAATTATTTCTTCCATTTCTGTGAAAAACGCCATGGAATTTTGATAGGGATTGCACTGAATCTGCAGATTGCTTTAGGTAGTATGGACATTTTAACACTCTGGATTCTTCCAATCCATGAGCATGGAGTGTCTTTCCATTTATTTGTATCTTTTAAAATTTCTTTCATCAGTGTCTCATGGTTTTCAGTGCACTGGTATTTCACCTCCTTGGTTAAATTTATTCCTAGGTATTTAGTTCTTTCTGATGTAATTGCAAGTGAGATTGTTTACTTAATCTCTCATTCTTATAGTTTATTGTTAGTGTATAAAAATGCAATAGGTTTCTTTATTTATTTTTATTAAGTGCTCCTCACCCAGCATGGAGCCTAGTGCAGGGCTTGAACTCACGACCCTGAGATTGAGACCTGAACCAAGATCAAGCCATGTAGGCGCCCCCGCAGATTACCGTATGGTGATATGCATCTGATGACTTTGCTGAATTCACGTATCTGTTCTAGCAGTTTTTCATTGGAGTCTTTAGGGTTTTCTGTATATAGCATCATGTCATCTGCAAATAGTGACAGTTTTGCTTCTTCCTTTCCAATTTGGATGCCTCTGATTTCTTTTTCTTGTCTGATTGCTGTGGCCAGGAGTTCCAGTGTTATGTTGAATAAAAATGGTGAGAATGGACATCCTTGTCTTGCTCCTGATCTTAGAGGGACTGAGAGCTTTTTGCTGCTGAGTGTGATGTGAGCTGTGGCTCGTCATATATGGTCTTTTTAATGTTGAGGTACATTCCTTCTATACCCACTTTGTTGGGACTTTTTATCATAAATGGATGTCGAATTTAGTCAAATGCTTTTCTGCTTCTTCGAGATGATTAAATGATTTTTAGCCCTTTTTTTGTTAATGTGTTCATATTGATTGATTTGTGAATGCTATTTTGTTTTTGAACAACCTCTTATCTGTTAGATCAATGAAGGCTGAGAAAAAGAAATGTTTTGATTTACCCTCATTCATTTATTCTCTAACAAGTCTCCTTTTCTTAACTAAGTTCGGAGACATGCAGTTCTTTCTGTTGCATTCCTGTTTCTTTTTTAAAATTTAAAAATTTTTTTATTTGCCCCAGGGGTACAGGTCTGTGAATCATCAGGCTTACACCTTTTACACCACTCTCCATAGCACAGACCCTCCCCAATGACCACAACCCATCCACCCTATCCCTGTCCTCCCACCCCCCAGTGACCCTCAGTTTGTTTCACGAGATTAAGAATCTCTTATGGTTTGTCTCCTTCCCAATTCCATCTTGTTTCATTTTTTCCCTCCCTACCCCGCCATGACCCCCTGCCCTACCCCTCAGANAGAGATCATATGATAATTGTCTTTCTCTGATTGACTTATTTCGCTCAGCATAATACCCTCCAGTTCCATCCATGTCGTTGCGAATGGCAAGATTTCGTTTCTTTTGATAGCTGCATAGTATTCCATTGTATATATATACCACATCTTCTGTATCCATTCATCTGTTGATGGACATCTAGGTTCTTTCCATAGTGCATTCCTGTTTCTATATAGGAGCCAATGTGTGGGTTCTGGGGTGTCCTGTGGAGCCTGCTGGGGAGGGCACTCAGCCACAGACGTGACCATGGATCCCAGGGCCAGGCTGTGAGGGGGAGGGGAGGGCATGCCTTTGCCCCTTGCCCACCCACCTGGGACCTGGGACAGCAGGCGGGTGTCCCAGAGCGGGAGCTGGTGTCAGAGTCTAGACCCTTTGTGTTGGGATCTGGGGTGTGCTTCCCACTGTCAGGGTGCAAAGACCCCATGGAGCCTCTTTCTGCCCATGCCAGGGCCCTGGGGAGCTCAGAACCTGACCTGGGGTGGGGCTAGGTCAGTGTCTACCTAGCTAGGGATGGTAACTCTCACCGCCATTGCCTATCAGGCTGCGTGTTCCAGAAAATTGGCTCCCTCCCTGACCTCCAGGCAGAACCAGCCAGACCATGGGGCACATGCCTTGGTCAGTGTCCCCACACCCTGCTTCACACGGGCGGCTCATTCCATCTTCTCATGGGCACCTGTAGTCACCGTGGGAGATCCTGGCTCTGACCATCTGTTTTCCCCAGCGGCTGCTCCATGTGTGGCTAATGACAGACACACCAGCCAGGCTGCAGGAAAGAATCAGTGCAGGCGGCGTTTCCTCTGCATGGGGCAGGGATGGGCCATGGGTTAGGGAGGATCCGGGGCTTGAGCCTGGTGCTCAGGACCCGGCCGCTGGCTCCCACTCGGAGCCCCTGGACGCCACCAGCAGAGACAGCTGCCACGCTGATCCAGCAGCAGGTGTGGACAGAGCAGAGCTGTGTGCGGCTGGCCCCGTAGCCAGGCTAAGTGGGGCTAGAGGCTGCTGCGGAGAGTGGAGGTGTGAACATGGACTTGTACCTGGGTGTCTTCAGAGGCAGCGAGCTTTTTAAAAAATATTTTATTTTATTTTATTTATTTGACAGAGAGAGAGAGAGAGAGAGAGAGAGAGAGAGAGAGAGAGAGAGATTACAAGTAGGCAGAGAGGCAGGCAGAGAGAGGAGGAAGCAGGCTCCCTGCGGAGCAGGGATCCTGATGCGGGGCTTGATCCCAGGACCCTGAGATCATGACCTGAGCCGAAGGCAGAGGCTTTAACCTCGGAGCCCCCCAGGCGCCCCAGAGGCAGCGAGCTTTATGCCCACCTGATCAGGGTGGCTTCCCGCTCCCAGCAGGCTCCAGCCCCTTCACTCTGAGTGACTCATCTCTAGAAAGGCCAGCTCATGTCCTGGCCCCGTGGGCAGCCAGGAGTGGCTTAGGCTACTCCCACGGACAGAGCTGCTGACCCTGGCTGAGCACCTCCCATCAGGTGACTCCGAGGCCGTGAGGGGGACGGGGGGCCTGCCGCTGGTTGGTACTTCTGCTTTCAGTCCACAAACGCATGCTGGGCATGTCCTCTGTGTTTGGGGAGGGGGCGGTGGACATGGGCACAGGACAGGGTCCTCTGTCCCCCAAAGGCCAGTGATCAGAGCAGCGTCCTGGGGAGAGGCCAGGCAGAGGGCCAGAGGAGCAGAGGAATGGCAGAGAATGGAAAGCTGGAGGGGGTGAGGGGCTTGGACATCTGGGGGTACTTGGCTCCCCCTGAGAGAATGGGGTTTCAGAGGAGGACTAGCGGGTACTCGGTGCCTGCGTGCCAGGGAGCAGGAAAGGGTCCTCAGCCTAAGACCTGCCATGGGAAGCTTGGACTCACAGGCCCTCTGGCAGGCGCCCGGGTGGAGGTCCCAGCGGGTGTGGGGGCCCAAGGGAGGGGGCCCAGTGCCGGGCAGAGGGGGCACCAGAGGGCCTCGGTCTGTGTCCAAGGCGCCATGCTGACCACGTTATCCAGGAGGGGGATGGCAGGTGCGGGGTGGGCGCTGCTGTCTGGGCACCTGGAGGCCAAGCCAGGGGCGCCACCTTAGGGGCCCTGCTGACCAGAGCAGGCTCTATGAGGAGGGGAAACAGCTTGTCTTTGGCCACCTGGTTTGAGATGCGTGACCGGCTTCCTCAAGATTGTCCCTGAGCTCTGTGAGGCATAGGTCGGGTATGGAGGTGCCTGGGGTGGGGTTCCAGGGATCCCTCGGAAGGACACAAGGATCCGGACGGGGCAGAGGAGGGGTCTGAGCTGGATCACCTCTCAGAGATGGCCCAGAGTCGGTCCTCACGTCCTGTGTGATAGTCCCCGCACGCAGGGCCACCGGGCTACCTGGACACGTTCCCGGAGGAAGCCTCAGGCCTGCATCTCTCGGGTCTGAGCAGGTGGGAGGCGAGTCTGCTGTCCCTCTGGGACATCACCTTGCTTTCGCTTCTGTCTCTCTGTGTTGGTGTCTGTGTGTCCTTCTCTTTCTTGCTCTCTCACCTGGGTGAGGGAGAGGAGTTCCGGAACATTCCACCTGGTCTTCCGCACAGTGTGGGCCTCTGCCAGTGAATGGTGGGCCCACGGCATCTGCCGAGTGGGGGGTGGACCCGCCCGCACGCCGAGTCTTCAGGGCCGCAGGGCGTGGATCTGCCCACGTGGCCGCCCCGGGCCACCCTCCAGCTCCCCGTGTGGGCCGCCCACAGTCATTGTGAGCACCTGGCGTCCGCGGAGGACATGCTGCTTCCCAGAAGGCTGTTTGCTCTAAGGGGCTGCGAGGTATTCTTCCCCACGTCGATGTCCGGAGGTCATCTTGGGAGGAGGGGGTCGCCGTCCTGAGTGCTGGTGGCACCATCCGGATCCGCGGACCCAGGTGCAGACACCGGGCATGGGTGGTCACTCTGGCTGGGCAGTGCCCTGGGCCTCCCAGCCTCACCCTTGGCTTCCTTTCTCGGGAGGGGTGAGCGACACCCCGTCGGCTGTCCACCCCTCCTGCCTGGGGCTGCAGGTTCAAGGCATCTCAGTGGTGTCTGTAGGTCTGGAGCGGGTGCACCTCCCACTGCTCTGCCGGCTGTGGTCGCCATCCTACCGCTGATGGTCCACCGGGCCCATCGGCTGTCAGGGAGCCTGACTCTGTGCCCGCACCAGCCCCCAGCTCTGGCCCTCACATCACGGCGGTCAGTGCAGCGTCCTCTGGGCCTCCCCAGGGACACAGTCAGCCGGCGGTGCCCCCGCCCGGCCGCGTCTCTGAGCCTGTCCGTGCTGCAGGCACAGAGCGGGGCTGGGACGGTCATCTTCACAGGGGCCGCCGGCCCAGAGGGTCCCAAGGAGTCGCATGTGTGCCTGTCCCTGTCCTTGCGCCGCGGCCTGGTGTTGGCTGCAAGGTGTGCGGGCTGCCTGGGCGCCGGCGCTGTTCCGGGCTCTGGCCACAGGAGGGCCCCGACCTCGCCCGTCCCCGCGGGCCGCCTCGGAGCCAAGCGCTCTTGCTGCTTCAGAGAGTGTCCTTCCTTTTCCCTTTGGGTTCACGTTTGTGGTCTGGGCCTTGAGCTGGGCCGCTGGGTGTTTCAAGGGATGGGATGGTGCCCACGTGGGAAGCTCTGATGGTGCGACAGCCGGAACAGACCCCCAGATCACCCAAGCTGTCCGTGTCACCTTCACCCCTGCTTTTCCTCCAAACGTGGAGCGGGTCCTGTTTCACGATCTTCCCATCTATCAGTGTGAGCTGAGATGCATTTACTTATTTATGAATGAAATTAGAGGAGGCGTATTAATAACTTATGTGAACTCATTTTTCTAAGAATCTGATGGAAGAATTAGTTGATATTAAAAACTCTGTGATTTTTTTATTGTGATTACTTGTTCTCTTAAAGCAGAATGCATTTGAAACAGCTCGACACACTGTCTAATTAACTACCATGTTTACATAAAGAACAGGCCCTGAAAATGGGAGGGCTTCTCCTCCAGAGTCAGCGGGCACAGCGGAAAATTTCTGGAGATGTCAGCCAAGGAGGTCGCTTCTGCTCAGCGATAGACCAGCCTGTGGGGTTGGATCAGGGTGGGGTGGGTGTCCACACCCGGCTGCCGTGGGGTTGGATCAGGGTGGGGTTGGATCAGGGTGGGGGTGAGCTCCGATCTGGGGGAGCTGCTCTGCACCATCCTCTCCGGGCCGGAGCCCGTGGGCTGGGGCCGCCCCTCGGCTGGTCCCCAACCTGGTCTAACCTTCCCTCGTGTCTGTACAGGGAACAAAGTTACCGAGACAGGGCCCTGTCCCCCTCGCGCACCCGTGTCACAGGTGCGGGGCTGGTGCCTCCAGGCCCTAACTGTGTGGCCAGAACCGGCGGAGGGTCTGGGTCAGATCTGCCCAAAGTAAGTACAGCCCCACCCCCAGTGCCTTTGCTCCACCTTCCTGCGCTGGGATCCTGAGCCCCCGTCACCGCCTGTCACAGGTTGAACTGTGGCCCCAGTTCAGATGGCGGAGTCCCAGGACCTCACGGTGGGACTTATTTGGGGTCTTTAAAGAGCTGGTTCGGGGGAAATGAGGTCGTAGGGGTGGCGTTGATTCAACGGGACGGGGTCCCTGTAAGAAGAGGTGACCGGGGCACAGGCACGCACAGGGACGTCCACGTGAGGACACGGGGAGGGACGGCGTCTACGCGGCAAATGGGGGCCTCAGCCCTGGCCGCGCCTGGGTCTCGGACTCCAGCCTTCAGGGTGCTGAGACTAGGGAGCCTGTTGTGGAAGGTGCTGGGCCGGGGGGCTTTGTCACGGCAGCCCCGGGAAGGGGCACACGCAGGTCCTCGAGTGAGCCGCCCTGCGGTCCTCCCGGCAGCGCACGGTGCCACCCACCCCCGAAGGTCGGCTCCCCAGGCCCCGGGAGGGGGCAGCGGGCTGGGCAGACTCGTGCGGCACAGAGAATAGGGCCACTTTAAACAAAGGAGCTGGATTTCCCCTGCTCTGCCTCGGGGCCCTCATTCTCCTTGTGGGCACAGCCTCTTCTGCTCAGAAAGATCCGGAATGGGAAGAGCCTTCCATGGAGGACAGGTCTGTCAGACTGGACACGAGCATTGGCTTCCCAGACCCCGGTTCCCCCAGCACCTGGGACCCGGAAAGTTCTGGAGGGTGGTTTGCATGGGGCGTTAGGGTTGTGGGCCCTGAGGAAACACGGCAGGTCCTCCCACCGGGACAGACCGCGGTGATCTAGAGCGAGACGCTGAGTGTCAGGGGCCGTGGGGCTGTGAGGGGGGCCCGCGGGCAGTTCTGTGTCTACTGCAAGCCCACGAGCAGCTGGGTGTGAGTGTCACAGCCCCCGGGCCTGGCGGGAAGCCCATCACCTCCAGGGGAGCCCCTGCCGTGGGTCCTACGGGTAGACCCTGCTGACCCTGGGTGTCACGGACAGGAAACCGGGTGGGGACACAGGGCTTGGTTTCCAGGCTTTTCTTCTCTGCACCTTAGGGTAGCACACTACCCCTGGCCCCTGAAAGAACCCTCAGGGGCCGTCTGGCAGAGCCCTCTGTCTAGCCCTGCCCGCAGGGAAGATTCTGGGGCCCAGGTGCGTGCTTCTTTCATGGTTCTGCCAGAAATCGGCGTTCTTTGCTGCAGACTCTCAGACGCACACCTGTTGTGCTGCATCTCAGCCTCCCACCTGTCACAGCTGGTCTTCCCGCAGGCCCAGTGCCCCTTCCTCGTCTGCCACAGGACAGGAGCCTGCGCCGCATGGCGAGGTTGTGCCGCATGGTGAGGTCGTGTCATTCCGGTCCCGTGCGTCCTGTGAGGGCTCTGCTCCCGTCTGCATGGAGACCCCCTGGACGCATGGTGCGTGGCTGTCCCCAGCCCCTGGCCAGTGCCTGGCGGTTCCTGGGGCCTAGAGGGAGGTACCTGTCAGCGCTGAAGACCAAGACCACTTGGGTCCACGTCTGTGGGCAGAGGCCATGCGGGTCCACGTCTGTGGGCAGAGATCACGTGGGTCCACGTCTGTGGGCAGAGATCACGTGGGCCCACATCTGTGGGCAGAGATCACGTGGGTCCACGTCTGTGGGCAGAGACCACGCGGGTCCACGTCTGGGCAGAGACCACGTGGGTCCACGTCTGTGGGCAGAGACCACGTGGGTCCACGTCTGTGGGTAGAGACCACACGGGTCCACGTCTGTGGGCAGAGACCACGCGGGTCCACGTCTGTGGGCAGAGACCACGTGGGTCCACGTCTGTGGGCAGAGGCCACGCGGGTCCACGTCTGTGGGTACAGGCCACGTGGGTCCACGTCTGTGGGCAGAGACCATGTGGGTCCACATCTCTGGGCAGAGACCACGTGGGTCCACATCTGTGGGCAGAGACCACATGGGTCCATGTTTGTGGGCAGAGACCATGTGGGTCCACGTCTGTGGGCAGAGATCACGTGGGTCCATGTCTGTGGGCAGACCCCCGAATTGTCAAGAGGCATCTACCCACTTCAGTTTTGCAAAGAAGTCGTGTCTGTGTGTGATGTGGGGTCAGAGATGCTGCACAAAGAGCTGAGATTCTGACCGTGGCGGGCCTGTCCCTCCATCCGTTGGGGAGGCCTGAGCCTTCTGTCCCGCCTGCAGTCAGGGCTTCAGCGACAGGACCCTGGTGGGGGCACAGCGTGCAGAGCGCTGGGGATGCTTAGGTGTTGGGATTCCGATCTTGCTTCTTTCTGCACTGGGACCCCCAGTCCCGGCCGGCCGGGTCCAGCCTCTCCGGTGGGCCCCGTCCAGCTCTGAGCACAGGACTCGTGTGGCGCGCGCGGCCAGCATGCTCCCCACCGATGCTCTGGGCAGGCTTCTTGCGGGCAGCCTGGAGCGGCCGTGTCCCCTGTCGATGAGGTTGGTGTCTTCCCTGCAGAGGTCACCACAGAGGAGGCCACGGAGCCTTGTGAGATGGCGGCCGCGTGGCTCCGTGTTGGGGGGTCCCCGGCAGTGAGGACAGGCTACGGGCAGTCTGTGCACACACGCCTGGAGGACATGGTCCATCTTGGACCAGAGTGTGGGCCGTGAGGGCCCTTGGAGGGGCGGTTCTCTCCTGTCTCCGTCCATTGGGACTTCCGGAGCAGAGACCCCGCGGACGGCGCCTTCGGACAGACGCGTCCATTCTCGCCCTCTGGAGGCTGGAGTTCCAAGCTCACGGCGCCGCGGCCCCGCTGTCCACGGAGGCCCGCTCCCCAGTGAGCAGCTGCCCCTTGCTGTGTCCTCGGCGACAGAGGGGCGTGAGTGTCCCGGGGCCTCCAACGCCAGCGCCGCGGGCGGTAGTGCTGCCGCGTGGGTCCTCGGGGAGGGGGCGTGAGCACTCGGACCGCAGCCGTGCCCCTCCCCCCCTTCACTTCCCAGCGGAGCGTCTGCGCCCCGGAGCGACCGGCAGCTTTCCCGCCAGCGCCGCCGTCCTGACCTGAGTCGGGCTGGGGCCTCCACGGAGCCAGGGCAGCGTCTTCTCCGCGGGGCGGGGAGCCCCCTCCTTGCACGCGCTCAAGTCCAGGAGGGACCGGGACCCTCGTGGCCATGTGCCTGCGAGGTCAGTAGTCTCAACTGGGCACGGGATATTGTTAATTAGTAGACCTCAACTTGGACTTATCCCTGATTATAAAGCACGCTTTTATTATAAAACTGAAAAAAAAAAAGCTCATTATAGAGGGTCTGGAAAACCCTGAAAGACACAAAGAAGAAAATTAAAAATAAATCATCCATAACTTGACTGCTCAGACACAATTCCTGTTAATTTTTCTGATGTATTTCCTACCAAAGTTATATCTTTTTAAGGTTGTTCTATAGAGAGCACGGGGGTCATGTCCCACGCCTACCCCGTCCTTGAAATAGCTGATTCCTAATTAACAGCTTTTTTTCATTATCATGAGTAATAAATTGTCGTCAGATTTGCCTGTGTGGCTTGTGTATTCTTTCGTATTACATTATTGATGCCATGAATACAAATGAATCTCATTCTTCTATTGTCTTCCAATTAGAAGAAAACACAGACACATCCGACGGCTGTGTGTTGGCAGGAGGGCATGACCGCCAGCCCCCGGGAAGTGGGGGGACCCAGCGCGGGACACGCGGAGGCGCCCCGAGGGCGGGCCACGGGGTCCAGGAGCCCGGCTGGGATCCAAGGTTGCCGCGGGGGAAAGCCTCTAGCAAAAGTCACGTTCATTGCTGACCTGGGGGAGACCCCCTGCCGGCCCCTCCGAGACGGGACCCCGGAGCCCGCCCACCGCGAGGCTCGTGGGTGCTCAGCGCGGGCACTTGTCAGCTCCCAGATTCCCCACCTCACAGCCCGGCAGACAGACACTCGCCTCTGGTCCCCTCTGGGCGCGTCCCGCAGCCAGGCTGGCGGGTGGGACATCGGCAAATAGGACGAACTCGATTGTGACCTCACTCCTTCCCACGGGTCGCAGTGGGCGCCGTGCTGCGCAGATAAACAGGCCTCTTGTGTGGGTTTAGTCCACAGCAGAATTATTAAATATAGAACATTCTGAGGTAGGGTTATAAGGTCAAGGGAAACTAGGAATTCACCTGCTGTTAGTCCAGGGGAGGCGAGAAGCTTGAGCTGTGAACGGTGTCTTCGGAGAGACCGCACATGCTCTCGTCCACGTGGGCGGAGGGAGGACGTGGGTCTGGGGCTGGCCGGTGTGGTGCTCCGGGTGGACGGGGCCGCTGAGGGTCAGCAGAGAGGGGGTTAGCTGGCGGTGGGCGGGCAGAGCTTCGTGGAGGGCCGGGCCGCGAGGGGGCCTGGCACGGGGGTCCAGGCGAGCCCAGCGGTACTCTGGCCCAGGACCTGCCTGCTGCCCCTCCGTGGGAAAGAGTTTGACGTGACCCCCGGTGATGCAGTTCAATCTTTTAGCGAATAATGTCCACATCAGAAAAGATGACATGAACAACTTCGAACAATAAGAAAATCACTTATAATCCGAAGCAGGAAACACGTAGGAACCAAGTAGGCACAGTGTGTACGAGGCTCCTCCAACATCCCGATGAGAGACAGTTAAAACCAAGTACATACGTGGAAGGACGTGTGTGTGGGTCAGAAGACGAACGTCCGCAGCTTACCCCATGGGTGTGTAGAGTCCACGTGATCCCAGACAAAGTCCCAGAAGACCCTTTTGTAGAGTTGACAGGCTGGTTCTAAAATTTACGCAGAAGTGCAAAAGATTGAAGTAGCCAAAACAATGTTGGAAATAAAAAACCACGTTGGAGGATTTCTGTTTCCCAGTTTCAAGATTTACCATAAATCACTGTGGACAAGAGCGTCATGTGGGCAGGAGAGGAAGATGGATGGAGCAGAACAGAGATGCCCGGAACGGATGTCTTCATGGAGACCCTGCGAATTTTAACCCCACTCCATACCACGCACAAGCTTGGGTGGAAAATGGGTCATAGACGAACTGAAACTGTAGAATCACTAGAAGAAACCATGTGGACACAGTCTTTGTGACCTTGGAGTAGGCAGACATTTCTTCTAGAGACCAAAAGAAAAAAAATAGCCAGAAAAAAAGAAAAAAAATCAATACATTGCACTTTATCGAAATTAAAAACGTTCCTTCTTTGAAAGTCACTGTTAAGAACACCACAAGGCACGCCCCGAAGTAGCGGCAAGCGTTTGTCATCTGTACGTCTCCGAAGAGACTTTGTCCAGAATAGGAAGAATTGGTACAACTCAACAGTAAAAAAAGATTGAAACGTTGGAACAGACGCTTCTCAAGAGAATGTTTGCGATACATGTTGGCGAGCGTAAGAAGAGATGTCACCGACGTTATGCATCAGGCAGGACAAAGCCAAGCCATGAGGAGCCACAGCGGCAAGCCAAGCCAAGCGTGGAGACTGGCATGCCTCACTGGTAGGAATGTACGGAGACCCAGCTCTGGAAAACAGTTGGCATTTTCTTACAAAGTTACATGTGCACCTAGCACACGGCCCACCACGTCCATTCTGAGATGTTCGCTCAAGAAGACAGAGGATCCGTGTCATGCAAGACGTGTGTTCAAGTGCTCGTGAGTGCCGTGGCTCGGGCCAGGCCTGCAGACCGCCCGTGAGGCCAGTCCCAGTGGAGGGCATGGGCGTGGTGCGGTGTGCGGTGTTTCTATTCTGAACATGGAAGGGCCCGACTCAGAATGAAGACGTGTGAGCTGCCAGGACGCCATTTCATTCAAAGAAAGCATGAACCCCCGGGGGCCTGGGGGCACGTGCGCTTTGCCGACAGGACCATGGGCCGCTCTCGGGGACGTGGGAGAATGTTTCCCTTTGCCACTCTCGCTAACACATTCCACAGTGGTGCGATTTCACACGTGCAAGGAGGAGCAAGCTGATTTCACTTTGCCGTTGGTAAGTTCGTGCGTCCCGCTGAGCCAGCATCGCAGGAAATAGAAGCCAAAATAGAAGCCCCCGGGGGGCTCCGAGGGAGACGGGGAACCTGGAGCTTGCTTTGCCTGCCTGGGTCACGTGCGTGCTCTCTGCCAGGGTGCAGGGGGCCGGCGGGGAGACCACCAAGCAGGCCCGGGTCTCCCTACAGAGCCACAGAGGCTGCCCGTGTTTCTGTTTGCTGCTGGCTGTTTCAGAACTTGGACGGCTCAGGACACACCGGCCATCAGCGCGTCATCCATTCAGTATGTCTCTTGGATCTAAGGTGCTCCTTTGCAGCGGATTCTGAGCCTGCCTTCGAGGACTCTTCCGGCCCCCACCTGGCCACCACGTGCCGGGCAGAGGTCAGAGCCGCAGGAGGGCCGGGCCCCCGTCTGGTGTCAAGGCCTCACGGCCTCCTTGGCTCCGTTTTGGGGCGATGAGGAGCCAGGGCTCCACGCAGGGCCGCTCACCTCTCTGGACCCCGGTGCGTGTCCGGGCCGCCCTGCGGCAGCGGAGAAGCCTCGGCCCTCAGGGAATTCCGATTGCAGCTACGGGATGGATTGGGGATGTGACAGTCCCAGGGACACGTCGGTGCGGACGAGGTGTTTGAGCCAGGCAGCAGGCAGGCTGTGGAGTCAGGGATGGCTCCCTGGAGGAGGAGGCTTCCATGCTGAGCCGGGAGGGTTTGGGAGGAGGAGAAGACTGGGATGGTGGTGTAGACGGAGCACGAGGTGGGGAGCTGCAGGGCCTGCGGAGGCCTCCTGACCTCTGAGGGGCTTGCGGGGGACACTGTGGGCCTTTAGAGCCGGGGACTGGCCTTCAGTTGCAGGGCCGCCGCACCCCGGCCGCGGGCGCGCTTCTCCACAGACGGGCCGGCGTGGATGAACCCAGCTCTCGGGCCCACGAGGGCAATTTCCGTGAGAGACTCTGAGGCCCAGAGTCTCCGATGCATCTGGAGATGTTAGGGTCCCACCGACTCCTTTCCCCTGAGGAGCCCGGCAGGAAGCCCCCTTGCTCTGTACGCGGAGCATGCAGGACAACGGGGTCAGCTTTAGAAAGGTTTAAAGTTCATGATTCCGGGAAGCATCGCGGTCATGGTAAAGCATGAGCCCTGGGCGGCCTGAGTCTGTGGACGTCCCCGGGCCGCGCGGATGTCGCCGAGGAAGTGGTCTTTAGCAGCCGTGCAGGCAAACTCCATTTCCGCAGGCCAGGCCCTGAGTGCCGTCTTCCCTCCTGCGCCCGCCCTGTGCCTGGCCTGTGGCCACTGTGTCCCTGGGGTCATGTCCACACCTCCCCTGTGCTTCCTTCCAGAGACCCCAGGGGGCCTATGGGGCCAGGCTCAGCCCGGGCTCCTGCCAAGAGGCCTTGCCCCAGCAGGCTCCCTCCCGGGCTGGAGGCGGGGGTTCTCCCCACGCTCCCCTGAGAGCCGTGGAGCCCAGGCCTCCCGAGGTGTACGTCTGCCGGTGTCTGTGCACAGCCGGCTCACGCTGCCCACGGCAACACGATGCAGGTGGGCTCTGGGTCCAGGAACTGGGCCTCACACACAGCAATGAGCACTGCTTTCAGGTTTGTTGACTTTATTTATTTTTTTCATGCATGATTTTCTTTATTTTTTATTTTTTTTCAGCGATCCAAGATTCATTGTTTATGCACCACACCCGGTGCTCCCTGCAGTACGTGCCCTCCTGAATACCCACCACCAGGCTCACCTATCCCCCCACCTCCATCACCCTCAGCTTGTTTCTCAGAGTCTACAGTCTCTCATGGTTTGTCTCCCCCTCTGATTTACCCCAATTCACATTTCTTTCTCTTCCCCTAGAGTCTTCCATTTTATTCCTTATGTTCCACAAGTAAGTGAAACCATATGATAATTGACTTTCTCTGCTTGACTTATTTCACTCAGCATAGTCTCCTCCAGACCCGTCCATGTTGATACAAAAGTTGAGTATTCATCCTTTCTGATGTCTGAGTAATATTCCATTGTATATATGTACCCCATCTTCTTCATCCATTCGTCTGTTGAAGGGCATCTCAGCTCTTTCCACAGTTTGACTATTGTGGACATTGCTGCTCTGAACATTGGGGTACATATGGCCCTTCTTTTCACTACATCTGAATCTTTGGGGTAAATACCCAGTAGTGCAATTGCAGGGTCATAAGGTAGCTCTATTTTTAATTTTTTGAGGAATCTCCACACTGTTTTCCAAAGTGGCTGCACCAACTTGCATTCCCAACAACAGTGTAAGAGGGCTCCCCTTTCCCCACATCCTCGCCAACACTTGTTGTTGCCTGTTTTGTTCATTTTTTGCCATTTTAACTGGTGTAAGTTGGTATCTCAATGTGGTGTGCACCTGCTGCACCTGCCACACCTGCGTACTGCACGCGCCTGTGCACCTGACCACCACATGCACCTGCCACACCTGCACATCTGCCGCACCACACACACCTGTGCACCAGACACTGATGCTCTTTGCAGTGGTGGCTGCGTGGTGGTAGGAAAGGCGTGCTCAGAGTCCTGGATTTGTGGTCCCTGGTGAGTCTTCTCATGCCACGGGCTATTTGGATTGACTTTTCTGTCTTGTTCGCACTCGAAAAGCTGGACTGTCTCTTCTGTTCCCCTCAGTCCTCCTGCTGGGGACAGCGGGCCTCCTCTGTCCTGCCTTCTCGCACGTTTCCTCCAGGCTCCTGTGTGGCTTCGGATTTCGTGCTGCCCTTCCCGTATCATTAACGACATCTTTAAATACATCTGCTTCCTCGATGGCATTTTATTTCCTTACTTAGGAAGCATATATAAACATTCTCCTGAATTTTGCGGTAATGCAGTTGGTTTATTTGTTTTCAGATTTTAATCCACCCATAGTTTGTTTCATGGGAGGGTGAGCTTTGCTGCCCATGCCCTGGGGCTCAGGGAAGGGCCCTGCCGCCCCACTGGCCTCACACTCTCTGTGTGCGCCCCTCACTCCTCAGGGCCACGCGGTCGGTCACCCCGTCCTGCCGCTCCCCCCAGTGTCCGCACGGCCTTAGGGCTTCTCTCTTGTGCCAGTTGCAATGCCGCAGGGCTGGCGTTTGACAGAATGTCTGACTCCAAGACCAACGCCCCGGACTCACCACTATCGGGCGACCAGCCTCGACCATCTCTTAAGAAATAAAAGTGTGTTTATATTTCATGAATTTCCCCAGGATGGACTTGGATCCACTGGAGACCAGTTCACTTAACACCTTCGGCTGAAACATTTCCCAGAATGGGAAGCGCTGGGTCCACAAGCGTCCCCTGGGTGTCCATCCCCTGAGCCGCGAAGAGGCGCCTCTGGCCAGTTACCAGGTTTCAGACACAATAGCTCATGTGACTCACATTTGCTGAAACAGATGTTTTCAGCTTTCACGGAGACGCTCAGCTCTAAGGTCCTTGTATCTGTCAGATTCCCTGGAGAAGAGAACCAGCGGGTTTATGATGAGGAGTTGACTCTGTGATTCTGGAGGCCGAGAAGCCCCAGGATCTGCCGTCTGCCCGCGGGGGGCCCAGGAGGCTGGCGGTGTGGGCTCCAGCCTGAGCGGGAGGAGAGGGATGCCCCCGCTTGGAGACAGCCAGGCCGCGAGAGCGGACCCCTGACTTCTGCTCGGGGCTGTGGTCCCGCCTCTGGGGACAGGATGGTCCCCCACCCTGGGAAGGGCGTCCCCTGACTCAACGCACCAGGCACACCAGAGGCATATGCACCCCCAGAATAATGCTCGGCCACGTGTCCGGTGCCCTGGGCCCTGTCTGGATGGTCGCACCGCTCCCCTCCCCAGACGGTCACCCTGTGCGGAGCGGCACGTTCCCACACGCACCTCCTGGGGTTTGCAGACACACGGGGTTCAGAGAGCGACTGTGCTCCCGACAGCACCAGCGACTCTCCGCCCTCAGCAGCGAGTCTTCCGACCCGCGCGGAGCTACAGGGAGGGTGCAGGCCTGGAGGGGCACAGATCCAGGACCCAGCCCGGGCCGTGTTCCCTTCTGCACACACTACTTAGCAAGTCCGCCTGCAAGATGGGGTGGGCGAAGCATCGCTGTCTGGTCAGAGACACGGGTCCTGGGGATGTCCCTTCTCATCACCGAATGACGCAGATTCGAACCCCATAGACCCTTTCTCCTCTGCGTTTGTTACGACACACGAGCTCTTGGGCTGAATCCAGCAGTTGGCAGAGGACATGCCGAGGGCAGGGTCTGCCCGACAGACGCCGTTACCGCCCGGCACGTACGTCCGGTGTTCATTCGAAGCGGAGCCGCCACACCGCTCACCGGGCGGGACGGAGGTGTTGGTCCTCCTTCCCCAGGAAGCGGGTCTGACCCAGAGCTGAACAGGCGCCACGTCGCTCAAAGCCTGGTGTGCCCTTGGACGGGCTTCTGATGGTCCCTTGGGTGCGGAGCGGAGAGGAAAACCGCCTGACTCGATGCTCGTGCTCTCTGGTGCTTCCTCCCCCAGGACTGCAGGGTCCCCACGGGGTCCCCTGGTTTTCTGGTTCTGCTTACGCTTCTTTCCCCACGTGCC
The DNA here is from genome assembly GCA_002007465.1 of Ailurus styani. Lineage (NCBI taxonomy): Eukaryota > Metazoa > Chordata > Mammalia > Carnivora > Ailuridae > Ailurus > Ailurus styani. Next base: position 24,810 of record LNAC01000386.1, read on the forward strand.
TGTCAAGCTGCTGTTCATCGGAGACGCGGCCCCGCCACGTGGGAGGCAGTCGCTCACTGCGCATGAGACCGAGACACACGGCCCCGCGAACCAGACCTCACCAAGAGCTGGGGCTCCCGGGGGGCGCACCCCGCGTGGCAGGTCCCGCGTCCTTCCCCTCCACGACCGGCGGCGGCCCTGCGGCTAGGCTGTCGGCGGACACGGTGAGCCAGCCGTTTCGCAGGGGCTGGCTGCGGGAGCCGGGGCGTCCGACCCCGCCAGGCGGGCCAGGCCCACGACGGCCCAGACTCCACGGGGCAGGACAGACCCCGCGTGGGCTCTCCACCGCGTCTCAGATCGCAGGCGCAATCATTACGGCCGTGTTATGTCAGGTCTAGTTTGAAGAGCCCTCGCTGCTGTTTGCTGGGTCTTCAGGTCGGAGGGGCGAGCTTTCGGCTGGAGCAACTGCAGTTCTTGCCGTCCACACGGGCGAGAAAAGACGACGTGTGCAAGGCCTTCTGACAACAAAGTAAATCTAGGAGTGAATCCACAAGTCCAGGGAAGCCATAACCCGAGGAGCGCACCCGGCATGCTGCGTTCGTCTCTGTGATGGAACAGAGACCTGTTCGTCCCGTCGCGTCTCCTGGGTCGTGTGTCCACCAGGCAGGGGCCCCGGGCTCCCCGGCTCGAGGCTGGTCCCTGCCGCTTCACACTGCACTGCCTCACGGTCCCCATGAACGTTTGTTTCCTTCTATTTTGTTCTTTCCTGCCATGTCCTCGTGGTGCCTGCACAACGCTCCATGTCTTTCTGCCTCCCATGGGCCTGTGGCTCCGGCGAGCACCCCGTTCTCCAGGCTGGTGATGACTGTGGGGCTGGTAGGGAGGCTCCCGGGGCTTGGGGGGGAGCACCGGGCCTCCTGACGGCGAATGGGCGTGGACAGAGGAGGACAGCCTTGTTTAAGGCCCGTCGGGGCCCCGTGACTGCGCCCACAGGAGGGGTGGGGGCTGGTGGGAGTGGGTGCCCCCTGGCCACGCCGTCCAGGAGTCTGTGCTGGACTCGCTCCAGCGGCCGGTCCCGGGTGGCCGTCGTGGCAGCTCGGGGCTGTGGCACCTTGACGTCCTTCTGACCAGGCAGCGGCCGACCTGCAGAATTGTCTCTTGCCCTCGTGTCCCTGTCGGAAGGGTGGGGACACGTGTCTTCTGTCATGCTGCCGTTGGCATTTCTGAAGAGGATTCCTGGTTCAATTTACTGCAGAACGAGGAAGGTGTATATCATGTTCACGCTCCGCTTCTTAACACTAATTCCTGATTTGATGTCACACTTCAGTTTTTCTCATAATAACGAAATGGGAAGCCACGTAATAAAGTCATAAACCTTAAATAAATGCAGAAAGATCCCTAATTCTCAAGAGTCATGAAACAAATCACGAATCAAGGTGTCTCGTAGATGTGGGTAGTAATCGAAGATGGACGCACAAGGGAGCCCTCATGTCCCCGCTCGGGGCCACCAAAGTTCGCTCTCAATTCTGACGCCCAGCCCACCTCTGCCTGACCTCTGTCCAGAAGCGCCCGCTGTCCTCTGTTCTGTGTTTGTCCCTCCCTTGAGACTCTTCGGTTGTCATACGGTGGAGAGATGGCAGGTGGACAGCCGGGGGACAGACAGGTAAGAACCAGAGGGATGGACGGGTGGGCAGACGGAGGGACAGGCTTACAGATGGATGACAGATGGACAGGTTTACAAGTGGACGGATGGGTGGACAGGTTTACAAGTGGACGGACGGATGGACAGGTTTACATGTGGACGGACGGATGGACAGGTTTACAAGTGGATGGACGGGTGGATAGGTTTACAAGTGGATGGACGGGTGGACAGGTTTACAAGTGGACGGACGGGTGGACAGGTTTACATGTGGATGGACAGATGGACAGGTTTACAAGTGGATAGATGGGTGGACAGGTTTACAAGTGGACTGATGGGTGGACAGGTTTACATGTGGGTGGACAGATGGACAGGTATACAGGTGGAAAGACGGGTGGACAGGTTTACAGGTGGACGGACGGGTGGACAGGGTTTCAGGTGGACGGACGGGTGGACAGATTTGCATGTGGACGGATGGGTGGACAGGTTTACAGGTGGACGGACAGATGGACAGGTATATAGGTGGAAAGACGGGTGGACAGGTTTACAGGTGGACGGACGGGTGGACAGGGTTTCAGGTGGACGGACGGGTGGACAGATTTGCATGTGGATGGATGGGTGGACAGGTTTACAAGTGGATGGACGGGTGGACAGGTATACAGGTGGACGGACGGGTGGACAGGTTTACAGGTGGACGGACGGGTGGACAGGTTTACAGGTGGACGGACGGGTGGACAGGTTTACAGGTGGACGGACGGGTGGACAGGTTTACAGGTGGACGGACGGGTGGACAGGTTTACAGGTGGACGGACGGGTGGACAGGTTTACAGGTGGACGGACGGGTGGACAGGTTTACAGGTGGACGGACGGGTGGACAGGTTTACAGGTGGACGGACGGGTGGACAGGTTTACAGGTGGACGGACGGGTGGACAGGTTTACAGGTGGACGGACGGGTGGACAGGTTTACAGGTGGACGGACGGGTGGACAGGTTTACAGGTGGACGGACGGGTGGACAGGTTTACAGGTGGACGGACGGGTGGACAGGTTTACAGGTGGACGGACGGGTGGACAGGTTTACAGGTGGACGGACGGGTGGACAGGTTTACAGGTGGACGGACGGGTGGACAGGTTTACAGGTGGACGGACGGGTGGACAGGTTTACAGGTGGACGGACGGGTGGACAGGTTTACAGGTGGACGGACGGGTGGACAGGTTTACAGGTGGACGGACGGGTGGACAGGTTTACAGGTGGACGGACGGGTGGACAGGTTTACAGGTGGACGGACGGGTGGACAGGTTTACAGGTGGACGGACGGGTGGACAGGTTTACAGGTGGACGGACGGGTGGACAGGTTTACAGGTGGACGGACGGGTGGACAGGTTTACATGTGGACGGACGGGTGGACAGGTTTACATGTGGACGGACGGGTGGACAGGTTTACAGGTGGACAGATGGATGGACAGGGTTTCAGGTGGACGGACGGGTGGACAGGTTTACATGTGGACGGATGGGTGGACAGGTTTACAGGTGGACGGACGGGTGGACAGGGTTTCAGGTGGACGGACGGATGGACAGGGTTCCAGACAGGTGCATGCACTGTTCAGCTGTGCCTTGTTTCAATCTTTGTCCTGAATCGTAGTGTTTAGGATCTTTGGTCGGCTCTTCCTTCAGCCGCAGCTCTGGGAGCCCCAACTTTAGGGGGCGCCCCTGACACAGTGGTCAGCACGGTCCCCGGTGCTGAGCGCAGAGTCCTCCCGGGACTGAGATTCGTGCGTGGAGTTTGGACGACATGTGCCGCCGTCCCTGGAAGGTACAACCGGTTCCAGGCTCTCAACCTGCCGTTGGTTGTTTTATTTCTATCGGTTACAGTCTTTTTGAAATTGAAAACAACCCTGTAGTTTTCTGCCAGTCCCCCAACTACACCCGGCCCCAAAGATGACGGGACGTTACTTGTCGCCCTCTGCCTCCTGCTCTGCCTGTGATTTCCGGTCAAAGGCTGTCGTGCTGGTTGCGACGTGTGATCCTGGGCTCAGACTCTCTCGCGACCCGTCATGGGACAGGGGACGTAGGGGCTGGTGGGCAGCGGCCTCTCCGTCCCGCACGGAGCGTCCCGCTGTCCTCGGAGGCCTGCCCCTCGTGCCGAGAGCGTCTGCGGCGGGACGTGGTCCTGAAAGGGGCGCAGGAGACGCTGTGGGTCTCTCGTGGGGCGAACGCGGCCCCCACTCGAAGCCTCGGCCCCGCGGCCCGCCTCCCACACGCTGTTTCCCCGCTCAGGGCGCTGAGCGTCCTCCCTCCGCGGGACGTCGGAGCTGGGCCGAGGGCAGCCCGCTCCCTGTCGGCGCCGTGCAGCCTCGCTCCTTCCTGCCCGAGGGCCCGGAGCCCGGCGCCGAGGGGGCAGCGCAGCAGCCCGCCCGCCCCCACCCTGCGCCGCACACCCCGCGCGGGCAAGAGCGTCGTGCCAGCTGCTGCTACGGGGAACCGAGAGACAGAGTGACGGCCAGAGGCAGAGACACCGTCCCAGGCCTCGCTCCGTGAGGGCCCATTGGCCGCCAGGCAGGTGCGGAGGGCCCTCCGTGTGTCTGCCCGTCTCCCCTTCCACCCCGCCGAGAGCGCCCCGGCGGGACCTCCTGCCCCAGGCACTGGACGCGGTGGGCTCGGCCGTGTGTTCAGCCCAGACCGCCCCCAGCCGGCCAGCTCCCCCTGCAGGCCCCCTTCTGCTGGGCGGGATTTGCTGGCCGACGGCCCCTCCACCCTCTCCGGCTGCCTTGAGCCTGGAGCCGCGTGTGAGGGAACGTGGGTTTTACTGCGGAGGCTGCGGCTGAGTGGCGCCCTCAGCATTCCTGGGACAGGCCCTGACCCCGCACCCCAGAACGGCCTGCAGGTAGCTAGGGTGAGGTCCCCCCGGAGCAGGGTGGGCCCCCAAGCCCGTGTGACCAGTATCCTTACAAGGGGACAGAAGGGGACATGGCATGAGAGTGGAGGCAGAACCTGGGGTGACATGGCCATAAGCCCAGGACGATGCCAACCCCAGGATGGCACCAACCCCAGAAGCTAGAGAGCAGATTCTCCCCTCAGCCTCTTGGCCCCCCTAGGCCTCCAGGCTGTCATCACCTGGATCATGCCCCTGGGGGTCATCTCCACTGTGGACCATCTCCACAGCAGACTGTCTCCAACACGGACCGTCTCCACTGTGGACCGTCTCCACTGTGGACCGTCTCCACGGTGGACCATCTCCATCGTGGGTCATCTCCACTGTGGACGGTCTCCACATCAGACCATCTCCACCTCGGACCATCTCTACTGCGGGTCATCTCCACCTCAGATGGTCTCCACCTCGGACCATCTCCACCTCAGACCATCTCCACCTCGGACCATCTCCACTGTGGGTCATCTCCACCTCAGACGGTCTCCACCTCGGACCGTCTCCACCTCGGACCATCTCCACCTTGGACCATCTCCACCTCGGAACATCTCCACCGCATGTCATCTCCACTGTGGGTCATCTCCACCTCAGACCATCGCCACCTTGGACCGTCTCCATCTCAGACCGTCTCCATCTCAGACAGTCTCTACCTCAGACAGTCTCCACCTCAGACCATCTCCACCTCAGACCATCCCCACCATGGCTCATCTCCACTGCAGGTCATCTCCATGGTGGGTCATCTCCACCATAGACCATCTCCCAGAGGTCAACGTGGTGTTCCCAGCCCCGCCCGTCCAAACAACCGCAGGACGACCGTGGCCACTGTCATCGTCCGAGGGAGTAACGCATCCTGGATGTGGAAGCAGGACAAGGCTGGAGCACGGTGGGGGGCAGTGGGAGCTGGGCCTGGCGGGCTGGGGCCCCTGAGGTGGCTGGCAGGTGGGGGCCAGAGCAGCGGGTCTGGAGGGACTATGGGGTGACCAGGGTCCCTGGGTGGTGGGGATGCTGCTGTAGCCATTCTGCAGACCCAGGGATCTGGGCTGGGTGGGGGAGCTGCCGGGCACCAAGTGGGCTGGGTCACATCACAGGAGACTTTGTCAGAAACGCGGCGATCGGGACAGTCAGCGGAGCCCCACTGACCATGCCTTGTCTGGAGACGGGCTCCTCAGGCTTCTGGGCCCCAGGGTTACCCTTGCCCCCTGCCTGGGGCCTGGGCCACCTCCTCCCGCCTGGAGATGCCCAGATGACCTGGAGCCCCCAGCACGTTCCCCGACACCCACGTGGTGCTCTTTTGTCCCGTCACCTCTGCTAGGTGCTGAACTGTGTTCCCCAGATCCACATGTTGGAGTCTCAACCCTTAGGACCCCCAGAGTGTGACTGTATCTGGAGACTGGGCCGTTATGAGGGAGTGAAGGTCAAATGAGGTCATTGGGGGGCCCTAGCCCAGTGTGGTGGGTGCCCTTCTAAGAAGAGGGGATCAGGACACAGAGACCCTGGGACGGCCGTCTGGGACATGGGGGAGAGGAGCGTCTACACCACAGGAAGGATGCCTCTGGAGAAACCAGCCCTGCTGACACCTTCATCTCATCGGCACCTCCTCTCCATGGGCTCAGGCGTCTGTCCCCATGCCCCCGCCTCTACTGCAGGCCAGCTCCCCTCACGACTCAATGTGGCTGCAGCAGCTCCGGAGCTCATGTCCTAATGAAAGCAACCAAGGGCAGCAAGACCAGCTGGACCTTGTTCTTCCCAGGTGTCTGTTTAGGGGAATAAGACTCAGTGCCCGGCTGCTCCCGAGACCCCCTCACTTCTCATGGCGAGGCCCCTAGCTGTCCCTCGTGAGGGACCATGGCCATGGGGGACACTGTGGCGTTCTCTAGGGGCTCAGGGCTAAGCTCACCGTGGTCCTCCATGGGGTCGCATCTCATTCTCACAGAGGGAGCCCCCGCTCAGGACACAACGAGGTAAAACTCCTTCCCCCAGGACAATTAAGCAGCAGTTTTCCCCAAAGGCAACAAAGGCAAAAATGAATGAGTGGGACTATATTAAACTAAAGTCGTCTGCACAGCAAAGGAAGCCATTGGCAAAATGAAAAGGCAGCCTGTGGGATGGGAGAAAATATTGGCAAATTGTATGTCTGGTAAGGGGCTAATATCCAAAGTATATAAAGAACTCATGCAACTCATAAGCCAAAGAAAAAACGATCCGGTTTAAAAATGGGCAGAAAGCACGAACAGACATTTCCCCAAAGAAGACGCACAGATGGCCAACAGACCCATGGAAAGAAGCTCACCATCTCTTGGCCTCAGGGAAACACAAATCAAAACCACGATGAGATACAATGTCACATGGTCAGAATGGGTGAAGTTAACAAGTCAGGAAACAACAGGTGTTGGGAGGAGTAGAGAAAGGGGACCCTCTTGCTCTGTTGGTGGGAAAGCGAGCTGGTGCAGCCCCTCTGGAAAACAGTGTGGAGGGTCCTCAGAAATAGAATTACCATGCGATCGAGTAATTCCACTACTGGTGTTTATGAAATCACTAAGTGGAAAAGCTGTCTGCACCCCCCGGCTCACAGCAGCGTTACCTACAGTAACCGCCGAGGGAAGGAGCCCGGATGTCCTCGGACAGGTGAAGAGGATGTGGCCTGTGTCCACAGCGGATACTACTCAGCCCCAAGAAAGGTGGAATCCTGCCATTTGCCACCACGCGGATGCACACGGGGGACATGATGCTGACGGAAGTCAGAGAAAGACCAACGCCATAAGATTTAACTTACACTTGGCATCTGAAAACAAAACCCCCAAAGCCCAGCGCTCAGGTGCAGAGAACAGACTGGTGGTCCCCAGAGGGGAGGGGTCGGGGGCGGCGGGGCAGGGACCGGCTGTCAGCGGCTGAGTGCACGGGGCCACAGCTAATACCGTGCCGCGTTATCCCACACGCACCCGCACGCTCTGTGGTGTGTCTGGCAGCCGCCGAGAGGAGACCTCACGAGCTCTCATCACGAGAGGAAAACCCCGTACCCGCTGACAGACGCTAGCGAGGCTGGCTGGGGTCGTCTCGCCGTGTACACAAGTACCGAGTCCTGACACTGCGCGCCCGAAAACGAATACGACGTCGAATGTCGATTACATCTAAATAGTAATTAAAAAGCAGTTTAACCATTAAACCTGAGATGTGTTCTCAAATCCCCCATGTTTTCACGACGTCCAACTCCACCCTCATTCCCTGGTTCACCCGCACAAGGGTCATGTCTGCGGGGCGCCGCTTTATGCCCCCCTCGCTCTCTGCGGGGACCGGATGCCCGCCGGGCGCTGCCTTCGTCCCTGCACCCGGGAGCGGAGCGTGGTCAGGTCCAGGCCTCCCGCTCGGTCGGACGCCGGGGGTCCGGGCGCCTGCGCGTGCGGCCGCTGTCTGTGTCCCGAGCCTGTGCGGTGAGAAGGGAGCAGGTGCGGGGGTCCGCGGGGGGCCTGCTGTCCCCTCCCTGGGGAGTCCTGCTTCCTCAAGCGTCTCCAGGACCCGGGGAACTAGTTTATTTGAATGCAGTTGTGTAATAAAGTATTTAAATGACTGTAGCATTCTTCATATTATATTTTTTCCTCTTGGAGGTTATGACAAATAACTCGGATTTCATGAAATCTATATTTTAAATGTCGTTATGCACCAAAAGGGCAATTCCCTGCCATGTTAATTAGGCTGGAGAGATGAGATTTGGTGCACAGAAGCGTATTTATAATGGGCCTTATTAATCATCGGCTGTTTCCAAGAAAATAATTATGTTGGGCAAATGATAATATTTTGCTCCCATAACTGTGTCTCTACATTTATTCAAAACTCTCAGTGCTTACATTTGGCATTCGATTAATTATTCTTCTTAGACAGACTGGTTGTTCTCACTCTTCTGTTGGACAGTGTTCTGCTAATACAGCCCCAGGGAGATCGGTGCGGGACAGGCCCTGCCTGTCAGCGAGGAAGGGCCCTTGGCGTGGTGGTCGTCGCTCAGGTCAGGCTGGGGCCGGCGGCTGGCGGCCGGGGGAGGGGGGCAGACCCTGGCCAGCGACGGCTTTTCGCCCAGCCACGCGGCGTCCCGGGGCGCCCTCCGGCCTCCTCTCAGGACGGGGGCACCACGACCTGGTTCTCAGGCGGCCGGCGTTTAGCTGGCCTTTCTGAGGGTGCAGGCCTGAGCCCGACCTCGTGCCCTGGTGCTGTCCCGGGTGACTCCTCCATCACTCAGGGCCTGCACACAGCAGGTGCTGAATCGGTGCCGCGGAAGAATGGGGTGCAGGGTGCATCCACGTGGTCCATCTTGGGCTGCCTTTCCAGCCCCTCCAGGAAGGGCGACGAGGAGTGACCGCTGACCACACGGTGGCCGGGATGGAGCCCCGCCTGGCTGCCGGGGCCTGGAGGGCCCAAGTCCTGGCTGTGCGGCAGGTGGACTCCTGCTCTCGGGCAGTCCTGGCAGCGAGCAGCACCGGAGAGCGGGGTGCAGCCCCAGGCAGTGGGGTATACCCCCAGAGAGTGGGGTGCAGCCCCGGGCAGTGGGGTATACCCCCAGGGAGTGGGGTGCAGCCCCGGGCAGTGGGGTATACCCCCAGGGAGTGGGGTGCAGCCCCGGGCAGTGGGGTGCAGCAAAGCTCATCAGATTTGCTTCATCCTGGAGGACTGGCACAACAGTCGCCCCAATGTCAGACGAGACACTTGCTAGCTGGTCCCCAGGCAGTGAAGGTCAGCGCCGGGGCTTGACTCAGGGTGTGCTCACCACAGCACACAGCTATGATACCCTTCTGTCCCTCTGTCACCTCACGGGACGGGAGGGGTGCCCGGGGAGCCCGCTCTGGGAAGCGCTCAGTTGGCACCCTTACCGGGAGAGGCGCCTGCGAGCTTGAATTCCCGGGTTACTCCACTGCGTCCCGAGACGCCGCCGGCAGCATTTCCGATCTGGAGGTCTACGTACTTCCCTCGTGTCATGCAAGCAAGTGTTGGCGAATGTCCCAGGGAGAGGCGCCATCGGTGGCCGGCTGGACCTTCAGTGTGACCTTCCCAAGAGTCAGCCCTGCGGAGCATGGTCGTTCCCTGGGACTGTCCCCGGATTTGCTCTCTGACGCTCCTCGGGCCGGCGGGGCCGGCCTGCTCTCCGGGGGGCCGGGCCTCCCCACGGGCCATTCTGTGGGTTCCCCGCGTGGCTCCCCGGCGCACAGACCGCGTGGGAATCCCCGGGCCTCCCCTCCGTCTTGGGTCTACTTCAGGGAGCTTCTCTTCCCACGTGCTGCGGTCCTGAGCATTTTGTTCAACACTGCACTCGGCTGCCCCTGCATGGTCGCCCGTCTCCACCTCCCGCCGTGGCCCAAGGCAGTGGCACCACTGACGCCCCCGCTGCAGCTCAAACAAGTCTCCGCCCACCGCAGCCCCGCGGCTTCCCGCACACTCAGGCCTTGAACGCCCTCCACAAGCTGGGCTGTTCTATAACCTTTTTATTATTAAAAAAACTTTAAAAAAAGGTTTTATTGATTTATTTGTCATAGAAAGAGCGAGAGCACAAGCAGGGGGAGTGGCAGGCAGAGGCAGAGGGAGAAACAGGCTTCCCGCTGAGCAGGGAGCCCGATGCGGGGCTCGACCCAGGACCCCGGGATCATGAGCTGAGCCGAAGGCAGAGGCTTTGCTGATGGAGCCCCCAGGTGCCCCTATAACATTTTTATAACTACATCCAGATACTATGATTTCTGGTCTTCATGCATGGAAACCGAGGCAGAGGGACAGAGAGTGGCCCTGGGTGGCCTCCCGCACGGCACAGGGTCAGGTCCCTTTGTCTGTTTTCACTCGGTCTGTTCATTTTTCTCTCTACATGGGAGTGTTTACCCCTTTCAGCTTCATCTTGATAACAGAAATGCTGGGTTTGGTTTTATCGCCACACCGTACGCTTCCTGCTAACTCTTCTCGTCTCGTCCACGCGGTCACGACGGTCCTCCGGAGCCACTTGCTTCCTTGTGTTATTCGCAACTTTGAAACGGTTCTGATGTTTTCCTGTGCGTTATCTCCAATTAAGAACCTACCTGTGTTCAGGACGGTGCTGTGATCCATGCTGGCTCCGGGAGCTTTGCCGCGAGCGCTCCGCCGTGTGGGAGAGCATCAAGGCCCCGGGATGCGGCCGGACGCCTTCCGCAAACAGCAAAGGGCGGCTAGCGCTTCCGGCAGAACGGGCACCCCGCAGGGGTGAGGGCCCAAACCAGGGCCCGGAGGAAGCAAAGCCCCGGCCGCACACCTGGGGGCGAGGGGACAGCTCGCCTCAGGGACCCCAGCGAAAGCAGCCCAGGACCCACAGCCGGGCGGTCGGAGGGGAGCCGGACGGGGCTCCCCAGCTCCACTCAGGACACCTGCACAGCCCATTCCAGCACATGGGAGGAGCGAAGCTCAGGAGGAAGGGCAGTTCTCTCCAGAAGCCACGGAAAGAACAGGGCTGTTGCTGAAGGAGGTAGACATCTCCGTTTGGAGGTGGAGATGGAGGAGAACCGACTGGAATCTCTGAGAATAAGCCTGTTGCCGCTGAAATGAGAAGCCACGTCCACCGATGAGACACACCTTCCAGAGTCCACAGTAAAAGGAAGAACTCGTCAGTGTAAGAGCGCGGAGGATTTCACCCCACAACAGAGCTGAGAGGCTGCAAACAGAGCACAGACCGTTATTTGAGTTGATAGAGAAAAAGCCTGGATTTTTTGATGCTAATGTTATATTTACATCAAACATATATCAATAAACTGCATCAATTGAAATAACTTTTTTTCCTCGAATTTGCTAATATATATACACTTTTTTAGACCCAAGAGAATTTTTCAAAGAAGGTGGGCACGTGCTGAGACTCTGCGGGGATGGGTGTGGTGGAGGGAGCCCGTGGATGAGGGGCCCCCCCTCCTGAGACGGCAGCACAGCCGTGTTGACAGGGTCAATGCCAGGGTTAGGAGGAAGGAGCAGAAATGGGGACTGCAGGCTTAGAGTCAGGGGATGGAGGTCTGGGGGCCAAGCTCTGGGGTTTAATTCTTACCTACCGGGCAGCAGGGAAGCCACGGAGGAGTGTTCAGTCCACCCGGGCTGGGTGGGTAAGGAGGGTCATGACCCCAGCTTGGTCGAAGATGCAACTGACGCACAACATTGCACGGATCCAAGATCGACAGGACGCTTTGACTTAGACGTGCATTGTGGAGTGATGATCCCAGCAGGCCCCGCTCCCACCTGCTGCGGTGAGAACATCTCAGGCCCCGCTCGGCAGCTTCCGAGGACAGGACGCAGCACCGCGAGCTCCGCTCCCCAGGCCGGGCACTGGATCACCAGACTCGGGCCTCTTTCAGCTGGAACCCGTTCTCAGGCACGAGCGTAGCCCTAGACAAATATGGGAATTGGGCAAGCTTGCAGAATAGACGGCCAATTAAAAAAAACAACAACACGTGTATTTCTATATATTAGCATACATAGCTAGAAATAAAAATTTCAACAATACGCTGCTATTTACAACAGCATAAAAAAGATAGCTACAGAGAAATCCAACAAAACCCGTGCAGAATCTGTAAGATGAAAACTACAAGATATAGATGCAAATAAAAAGGACGCCAAGAAGCAAAGAGACGCGGTGTGGCAATGAGCTGGGGCACCCGACCTTGCCGACGTGTCTGCCTCCTGACACCTATGTGCGCAACGTGATCACAGTCAATCCCGTTAGCACAGAAATCAACCCGTTGATCTAGAACATGGAAGGACTAGGAACCCAAACAGCCAAAACAATTTTGAAAAAGAAGAAGAATGTAGAGAGAGTTAAGTCGTTTATTTCCAAGATTTGCCTAAAAACCACAACAATAAATACTGTGATATTGGTGAAAGAGAGACGCAGAGGTCAGCTGACTTGGTGACTTGCTGACTCGCTGACTACTGTTTGTCGACCCAAACGTATACGGCCAATTCATTATTCATGAAGGTGCAGTGGCAATGCAGTGGAAAAAGGATGATTTTTTTGGCAAGCGATGCTGATACTATTTCATGCCCACAAGCAGAACAGTCCGTGATGACCCGTAACTTGCACTATATACAAACATTCACCCAATGGTGCATATCCTAAATGTAAAACCTTACATTATAAAACTGATTAAAACAGAGCAGAAGATTTCTGTGACCTAGGGGAGGGCAAATATTTCTTAGACATGACATCAAAAGCATGACCCATAAAAGAGAAAAACATGACACACTGAACTTCATCAAGTTTAAGAACTGCTCTTGAAAAGCCACTCTTGAGAAATGGAAAGGAAGAGCCCAGACTCCACTGACTGCCACGTGTGGAGCTCACGTGTTTGAGGAAGAGTTTGCATTCAGAACACATACGTGGTTTTCAAAACTCAGCATTAAGGAAACAAAAGATAAGAGCAAAAACGTCACCCAAGAAGATATATGATGGCAAATAAGCACCCGAAAAGATGCTCTACGAGGGAAATGAAGCTTTCTTAATGCACACGATCATTGCATAGTTCCAGAATGGTTAAAATAAAATTGCTGACGCTATCAAGTCTGAGTGAAGCTACGGAGCCATTGGAAATGTCATACACTATTGGTGGGATGCCAAGCGATGGAACTGTTTTGGAAAAGAGTTTGGCTTAATGAATGAGTGAATAAAGTAATGGATAAAATGTGGGTAAATAAAAGAACAAGGAACGGGAAGAAGAAATGAAGAAATGAAACCATCGTTGTTAGCAGGCAGCATGATTTTGTATAGAAAGTCCAAGATAATCTCAAATAAGTGAATTTAATAAGTTTGTTAGATACAAGGTCCATACTGAAAAATTAATTATATTTTTATATATCAGCAACAAAAATGGGAAAACGAAACTTTGGAAGTGATATTACTTATAATCATATCCTAAAACTTCAAGTTCATAACAGTGAATAATATGAAATATGTGCCAGATTTTTATCATAAAAACTATAAAATATCATTGCCAGAAGCCAGAAGACTAAACACAGGAAGTTTATCTGTAAATCCACGGGCAAACTGATTTTAGATTCAAAGCAATTCCACTTAAAATTCCACTACAATATTTTTATGGAAAATAGTAATTGATTATAAAAGTCATTTGAAATGCAAATGGCTAAGACTACGGAGCGTTTTGAGCATTAAGTACAAAGTCGAGGTTATGAGATAGCAAACCTTATTGTGAGGTTGTAGCCATTGAAACAGTGATAAAAGAGTATTCTCACAATGAAGTGAGAAGAAATAGAGGAATACGTGTAGATACTGGATTTATGAAAACAGAAGAAGGGGTACCAAATAGCACTGGAGAAAAAGCAGGCACTTCGGATCAATGGCGCCGGATGAAATGAATGTCCTTATCCATATTTGTCCCAATGGAAAACATTTGTATCTCGACCCTACTTTATAGAATATATAGAAATCATTTTGTGAATAGTAAATCAATATAGCTTTTAGGATATAAAATAAGAAAATAGCTTCATAAGTCTGGGGCAAGCAAAGATTCCTTAAACACTAAAATCTCTAAACATAAAGTAAAAGATTGATGAATTGGTCTTTCAGTTTAGGAACCTGTATTCAATGAAAGACACCTTTGGGATGGTGACGAACGGGGTCACAAAGTAGGAGATGACGTGAGCTATGTGTAAAAGTAACAGATTGCTTTTTGAGAACATTCAAAGAACTTTTTCAAATTAATAAGAAAAAAACCAATCTCCCTAATAGTAAACAGATGCAAAGGCGTGAACAGGCAGCTCGAAAAAGTCGGTGTCCATGTCCAACACGGTAAACCACATACAGGAAGGGGTTCAATCCCATAGGTCACCTGGGATTTGCAAATTAATATCACATGGGATGTATGTACCTGCCAGAAGGGTCAAAATTTTAAAGAGAATGACAATATGAAACATTGGAGAGCATTTGGAGCAGAAATGACTCCTATACCCTGCTGCTCGTGGGGGCTTAGCAGGTCCAACCATCCAGGAACAGGTGCAGGCACACCCGTGTATGACCTCATGGTTCTAGCCCGTGCCTGTCCAATAGAAAGGCACCAAACACACATTCAAAAATATTGTCAGCAGCATCATTTGTCATAGATGCGAACAGGACACAGTCCAATGTCCATGACTGGTAGAATGGGTAAGTCAGCTTTTATATATCCATACGACAAATTAGCATTAAAAAGTGAAAACAAATGTAATACTGTAATAAATAAATGTAAGTAACAAATCTTAAAATCTCAGCTAGTTTGGGGCTTAGGAGTGTGGACTCAAAATCTACATACTGCGTGATTCTATTTATATGAAATGTAGAAAAGGGAACCCTACTTTAGAGTAATAAAATCGTACTAGTGCAGAGCTCTGGGGAGAGAGGGTCCTGTGGTTTGAAGGAGGGATGGCGGCGATTTCCATAATGCTGCCCTCTCACCCTCCGTGAGGGTCCTGTGGGTGTTCCCACTTCGCACATGCATGGGACCCTTCGGGTAAAATGAACCCCTCCTCAAATGCATTTCTCGCAGGACACACTCAGGAAGGGAGAATCGGCCCCGGGAGAAACGTCTTAGGTGCAAGAAGACATTAACAAAGTGAACTGTGAACAAAGGCTTACTTCATAGCACAGTAAAATAACTTCTGATCCATGGAATTTGAAAAAGAGATAGACCTAAATACTAAACAAAAATAAAATTATGTCAGGAGACTGGAGCTCGGAATCCAGCCCCTCCGAGATCCTGCTTTGTGCGAGAATTAGATAAGGTCTCCAATTAAAATTTTACTTTGATGTGCATGTTAGCATAGAATCAGTATTTACAAAGTAGCAATTGTGTCCGTTCAAATTCAAGGCACGGAAAAGAATGTGATAGGGAAAATATTCAATCAATCAAAACAAGGTAAGAAACGAGAAGAAAACACTGAACGTAAAAGAGCCAGAAATGTGAAACCGAGCCTGAGACAGAAGAAAGGGTCTCTCATTTTCTGTGACAGCAGAGGACACAAACTGCCTGCTCAGTACATCTTCCTTGAAGCCCGTGACCGTTTACAAGGAAAAAAATGTCCAACCGGATCCCTACCTCACTACCGCACACCAGATAAACTCCAGGACGATTCAGAAATTAACTGTGAGAACCAAAACTTTAAAAATAAAAAAATACGGAAACTATAAGACTATCTTTATGTCTTTGAGATGGTGATGAATTTTTCAAATAAAACATGCACGACACACGTGTTCCTGCTGCGTAACAAAGCACGGGATCTCGGAGGCGCAGAACAGCCGTTCCCGCCATGTCCACGGTTCCGGGAGCTGCCCGGGTTCAACCAGCTGACTCTTGTTGGGGCTTCTGATGCCGTCACAGCGGGAGAGCGGCTGGGCCGGAGCCGTCCTGTTGGGACCTCCGGCTCCGAGAGCGAGCAATGGAGGCTGCCGGGCCCGTGCCGGTTGCAGGGGTGACGGGCAATGCAGGCTCGAGGCCGCGCACAGACGTCCCCACACAGCAGCGGCCTGACGCTGCCGGAGGGGAGGGAGTTATGTCGCCTATGTTTGCAGAGAATGTACCACATTCTCCGAAATATATTAAGATCTCCTAAAAATTCATAAGAAAAAGACAGGTAGCCAGTAGCTTAATAGACAATCTGGCAAAAAACCAACCAACCAAACAAAAAAGTGTGATAGTGGCTGAGTTCAGAAAGGGCTGCTCTTTGCGGGTGGAGAAGGAAGGTAGGAAGGCCCAGCCCTGCACTGACGGGGAGGTGCGGAGGCAGCCAACCGCGGAAGGGTTGACCCCCAGCCACCTGGCCACGCTGTGGCCTCAGGGACGCCACCTGGAGCAACCACACTGGGAAATCGTGACATTATCGATCAAAGCTAAAGATGGGCCCCTTCCCCACACCCCCAGATAGATGCCTAGAGAGACTCGCGCATCTGCTCTGCGGACGAGGCCCAGGCTGGCTGACCATGCTGGGGGCCCAGGAGTGCACGGTCATGGGGACCCGGACCCCGGGAGCGGAGAAGGGGCTCACAGCCGCTGCACGGGGATGTGGCAGGAGGGTGTCGGCGCCGACGCGGTGGGAGCAGCCCTGGGGGCCCGTGGGGACTGCATTGCTCCCTTCCCAGCAGGTGTCACGACAGCTGTGGTGCCCAGCTGCTCCGGGGGGATGCGGGCCAAGGACGCGCGGAGGTGGTTTTGACCAGGAAATGACCCATGGACTTGGGAAAGAAAGCCTGAGCCGGTGCAACTGGGAAGGTCACGTCTTTTCTCCCTTCACGATGCACCAGCTTCACGGCGGCTGGAGCCGTGAGCACGCGGGCTTCGGCCGCCAGGAGCCGAGTCAGTGTGCATCTCGGGGCGAGGGGTCGGTGCTGGGCCCCTCCGTCCAGCTCCAGTCCCGCCGGAGCCTGGCGGTCACCTGTGCTCGCGGGGGCCTCCCGCTCTGTCTGGCGAGGGCGAGGACGGCGGGCGCACTTTCTGCTCCAGTGGGTGCCGGGACGCGCCTGGGGGAGAAGCGGGGGGCCCCCAGGGCTTCTCTGTCCCAAGCGGCCTCTTGGTCCCATGGCCCCGGCTGAGGTCAGGCCAGAGACTGTCCTCTGTGGCTCAGGGGACCAGGGGGTGCTGCTCATTCTGGCGTCCCCTGAGCAGGTGGCGAGGGCAGGATGGCAGGGAGGGCCCCTTTCCGTGGCCCAGGGAGCCCGGGCTGTCCCGCGTGGGCTCAGGGACCCCGTGGGGACACCTGGTCCACCCAGAGATCACCTTGCCGGATTCTGCTGTTCCTGCGAAGACGGCTTCTAAATACAGACGCCCTGGCACTAATTATAGCACAGATTGCGAGGGGAATTTGGCGGCCTGCACCGTGGCAATCCAGATTAAGCAATTAACCTTGATGTCACTGTAATTATTAAGATACTTTAGCAAAATGAACTAATTTCCCCACAGGATGTTGAACTGAAATCAACTTTCACTCTCTTTAAGATGCCAAAATAGGAAATGTTAATGGGAAATTACCTTCGGATGTTTAATAAATCTCCGGGGCCCGTGGCTCCCTGTCAATCCCGGGCCGTGGGGCGCTCCAGCGCTTGGCGGCTGGCGCCCGTGTGCGGGCAGAGCGTCCCGGGCGTGTGCCCTGTGCGTGGGATGTGTGCCATTTAGGGGCCGCCCCGTGTCCCCGTCAAGGTCACCCGCCTGCTTTCCTGGCCCAGGAGCTGCAGAAGGAGGCCCTGCCAGGCGTCGCGGCTCCCGGGGCCGGTTGGTGCGTTTCTGGGGCTGTTGCACGTGGCTCTGCGCCCGCCAGCTCCCTGAGTCCCCCCTGAGCACTGTGGGGACGCACCCCTGTTCCCGCGGCTCCCAACCCCAGCCTCCCTGCCTGCAGTGGGTGGCGACCTCCAGCCACAGCTCCTTTGCCCGCAGCCACTGAGAACGACGCAGCTTACATCGTGAAAATCACGCTCAAGCAGGTGGCTTGGCTCCTGGCGTCTGCTTGAACCGGTGAACAATCTGAAATAAAGCATTTTAAAATCGCCATTATCTTTGTAATTATTAGACGATCTGCAAAGATATTAGAGCTAATTTTACACTGAGTGGGAGTGAGCTCATAGAGGAAGGGGGTCGTGGAGGATCAAACATAACTTCCTCAGGCTCACTTCCACTTCACGGGCCCAGTCTGGGGAGTGGGGGAGGGGCAAGTGGGCAGGTGGGGGGAGCAGGGG